>QRFJ01000006.1:7121507-7148296 GCA_006176705.1 Cocos nucifera | reverse complement strand
GATGGGAGCGGCACTGCCGATAAAATTTCCACACTTGCGGCAGAGCAGTCTGGTCCTCCGCCCGAACAGCCCCCACGAGTGCTTGGAGTTGAAGCAGGGTAGGCAGAGAAGTTCATCAGCCTGAGAGAATCTGCTCTCATCTATCGAAAAGAAAGATACCACCCCTTTCTTGATGGCCTTCCGGTACTTGGAACCGATGTTGGACGTATTCCGGTTGGAGGAGCTCAGATTCAACGCGAACCCACAAGAACCACAGCTGCATCAATATAAAAAAAAAAACAAACAAAATTAAAATTCTAAACTTCGTCGGAGTTAAATCGTCTCATATTTTTTTATTTATATACTAAGAAAGGATACCTATAGGTGACGTCACCGTGGGTGGAGAGGGGATGGGAGGTGGGTGGCGTTTGGGATCGGTAGCTTTCTTGGAGGAACATCGGCGGTGCGGATTTAGAGCTGGTTTGTAGTTAGCGCGAGGGATAGGGAGATTTAAAGGGCCGGTGGAAGTTCGCTTCTGTTTATGGGTGCGTGGGATGGGGAGTACGGAGTGATGGGCGAGGCGGAAGCAAACCGAGTCCGCGGCGGAGCAGGACGAACGTGTTCGCACCGACCGTGATCATGTTAAGATAAGATAGCCACGCCGCGTGGTTGGAATCCGGAAGAAAGGACGAAAGGAATGGTTTGGACGCTCGCGGGTGCAATGCACGTGCGTTTCAAGATTCGTGAATGAGCTTGATTGCGATACGTGGAATCATTTAGAATCTGTACGAGGGTAGGGTTGGGGGTGGCAAAAATAAATAAATAATCAGCTGCCAACAGTCTAGACCATTGGTCAATATGGACGAGTCATATGTACCGTCCTGTCTAACCTCCAGTTGTTACAGGTGGAGAGCACGGAGGGGACGGGGTGCATTATTTAGGATATCAGTACAACTTCAATCTCAAGCCGGGAGACTTGTACTTCTTCGGTCTTTTTTGAGTTCCCTTCCGGTCTACATTGCGTGTGGTAGTGCCGTTCCTCCAAAGATGGTCGACTCTATCCGAAGAGCTTTTAAAGCATTTCTGTGGGCTGAGAGAGATTGGTGGAAGAGACGGTCATCCATCTTCTTTCTTGGAAAGCGGTCTGCAAGCCAAAGAAATTTGAGGGTTTAGGCATCGAAGATTTGCGAGTTCATCGCAAGGCTATGATAATCCCTCGGGCTTCAATCGAAGTTCCTTATGGGCTTCAGTCATGGCAGCAAAATATGGCCTCCAGCGCTTTTGGGAGGGCTTCAATAGAAGATCCTCGACAATCTGGAAGGAAAATATTGCTCAATCCAACCGGTTGCAGTTTGCTTTTTGGTCGCAGGTGGATGATGGTTCTTCTGTGGATGCATTATGGGATGCTTGGATGTCAAATGTCCCCCACAGCAAAAGTCTATGCTGAGTGACTCCTTTGTTTTCTTTTTTTCCTTTTTCTTTTTTTTTTTGAACAAAAAATTTGCTCGGGATTATAATGGCATCTGCTCTTTTGATCATAACAAAATTGTGGCAAAAAATTATCGAGACATTGGTAATTACATCACCAAATAAAAAAAAAAAAAGAAAAAGAATTAACTGGCTATTAACTACTCGCCATTTGAAGTTGGAGCAAATAACCAACGTAACATGCAAGTGCCAAAAAAATGTCTTGCAATAGGAAGCATTGGGGCTCTCACATATATTAATTATCATGGTTGTTTCCAAATTTACATTTTTTATGAAAGCCGGCATATGCTTTATTTGTTTTATTGCATCCAAGAAGCATTGCATTTGGCCTCCATCCTTTTCTACCCACATTTTAGTCGTAGTTTATTAACCGTTTCACATACAGCCAACGTGGCAGCATGCTTGCCTCATAAAAGAGAGAAATAGGAACATGTTGACGAGGATATAATCATGACATGCTAGCAAAGGCCATGAAGTGTCGCTGCCTTGCTTCTGATATAGCCTGAGCATACTCCATAGCAACAAGTACGAGTGCTACGATGGCATCCAAATATCATAAAAAAAGATCATATCGTAACTCATCCATTGCATCTCTCATGGACGGACGGCAGAATATCTTATATTATGTCATCATGTGGTCAATTGAAATATAACTGAAATTTAATTACACATCCAGCTGGGAAAACGAAGCGCCCAAGTTCTTCATACTCAAGCAAATCGACTGTTGTGGTTTAAATAATGACAACTTCGGGAATCTACTTTCCTTTATTGCCATTAAAAGCCGGTGTTCATAGCCAATATGGTATTTAAATGGAAACAAGTGGAATCAAAGGTTGCTAGAAGTTCTGGGTTGTGGCTGGTGCATGTTTGTGGGTTCAATTGCCATTGAAAATCCTTTAAGCTTGGGTTTTTCGATGGACCAGGTAAAATTTTGGATACTTCCAGGCTTGGATTTTCTGCTATTGTCTCCATGTAGTATTGTAAAAAAATGGATGGAGAATATTTTAATAGATTAGGCTCATGAAACATTATTTTTGATGATCTATCGGCAGCGGAGAATCTAATAGTTTTTTTCGATTCTGTTTATTGTTTACCGATCATCTAACTTGTGTGTATCATTTGGTTATTAATAATATTCGCTTATTAATATGATATATCTATTATCTATACTTCAGAAAGTCAGAAAAATGGCTAGAAATGTAAACTATATTGCTGACATTAATCCCGATAAAAAAGATTGGAGGATCAAGGTTAGGGTAATACGATTGTGCACGGTACCAAACTATATTAACCCTGATGAGACTAATAGCATTGAAATGATTTTTATGGATGAACGGGTGAGAAATAAACCAACATTTAGTCTCTTATAAATATATGGTATAAATTTATTATTGTAAACATATTTACATTGTTTATATTTGCACCATTCAGGGAGGCAAAATTCATGCAACAATCAAAAGAGGGTTGCTAAATAGGTTCATTGGATGAAGGGTCTGCTTACACAATGAGCAATTTCATGGTTATTTCATGGTTGGCTATAATAATGTGAAGCACAGAAGTACCAAACATAAATTTAAGTAGAACTTCATGCCAACCACTATCGTGCAATCATGATGCTAGGATTCCAAATGAGGCTTTTTCTTTCATCCCTTTCAATGAGATCGTTGCTGCTAGAGATGAGACTTTTTTTAATTAGTAATACTATATTGCACCTAATATTCTAAAAGATATTTTAATTACATTGATTTTTATAAAGCATAATTGACCAGTTATATTATGATAAATATTATTGGAGAAATAGTTGGAAAAGACAATGTAGTTGAAAGTGAAAGAAAAGGCAAAAAGATAAAGCGAATGGGAAGTAAGTGCTAACTTCATAGAATATAATCTTAATTCATTTTATAATTGAAAATATTTTTTTATGCATTCATGTTATATTTTGCAGGAAAGATAGATTATCCTGCACATTACGGGGGGGAATTTGCTGAGCAAATGTATAGCAATTTGTCTGACACAAATGGAGAACACATAATAGTTATCTTACAGTTATGTAGAGTAAAAATTTTCAAAGATGATCAGATTTATATATATATATATATATATATATATATATATATATATATATATATATATATATATGTTTTAAACTATGAATATAAGTTTGTTAACTTAATACATAATTATATATATTAAGAACTGTATTGTATATTGTTAACTGCAGATGAGGTGACGATTTTCAATGCTTACTTTAGATCAAAGCTTATGATTAACCCACCTATGAAAGCAGCCATTGAATTTAGAGACAAGTACACTAGAGATTCTTGAGTTGTAAACTTAAAGTTTTAGGTATGGTTATTATGCTGGGTGTGTTAGTGATACTAATAATTTTTTTTATAATTATTTTATTTAGGCTATTGAATGGGGATGAATCTTATTCTCAATAAATTAGCCAGATATCAAGCCAATCGGCATACTCTATCATAGGTGATTTGCTGAGCCGTACGGAAAGCAAGACTATTGATGAAATTTTTGAGACCATTGAGG
The DNA here is from genome assembly GCA_006176705.1 of Cocos nucifera. Lineage (NCBI taxonomy): Eukaryota > Viridiplantae > Streptophyta > Magnoliopsida > Arecales > Arecaceae > Cocos > Cocos nucifera. The sequence continues at coordinate 7,144,285 of QRFJ01000006.1, read as the reverse complement.
TAAAATATTCAAATTACAAAGTTGGTATGGATATAAAATATATAGATATTACTTTTTTCATAGATGCAAACACAGGGATAAGATTAATCATTACATGCATTTTTGTACAGCCATGCAATTGCATCACGTTGGGAACGATAATTAGCATTGAAACAGATTATGATTGATGGTACAATTCATATAAGAGATGTATAAAAAAAGGTTGAACTGGCTGACTCTAAGTTTTACGGTGAAAAATGTGATAGTTTTGTTAGGACTGTTGTTCCAAGGCAAGTAATAACTAAATATAATTACATTTCAAGTTATTATATTGTTTATAATGATCTAACTAAATATGATGTGAAATTTTATTTGAATTAGATTCAAAATCCAGGTGAAGGTCATTGATGAGACTGGTAGCACTTCATTCCTGATCTAGGATCGTGAAGCTGCACAATTTTTGAGTAAAATAGCATCAGATATCAAGGAGAGAACTTTAAAGGTAAAATTCAACGTTTTAGATGCCTAAAATGTGTGATTGTGATTCTACACTATGGTGATTCTGTTGGATCTTCAAAAAAAAAAAAAAAAGAAAAGAAAATATGGCTTATGTGCTAGCTTTGTCATAATGTAATAAAATTTATGATGTCTTGCAATTCATTACTTGCCTCAAGTTTATATATTTTACTATTTTGAGGTGATGACTATCTTAATAAATGGTGGATAATTTACATGCCGATGTGGAAAAATCATATCCTTCTAAACTGAATGTATTTTTAGACAAGAGACTTCTTTTCAAAATATAAATTAAGGACATGCATATCAAGGACAACTGGCGCATATATCCAATGTTAAAGATGATAGCTGATGAGGTCCTTATTGATAAATTCATTGCAAAATCACATGCAGGACAAGTAAGTAAATGGGATAGCATAAATAATTAATTAATGAATTAAGCCATGCTCAAATAAAAAAAATAAAATCTTCTAATGTAATAAGCTGCTGAATTTTATCTTTGAAATTTTTATAAAAGGAGTTTGCTGGACGTGATGAGACTATTGACTTAACACAGTCCTCTAAGCAAGTTGGAGACAACATGAAGGTAGTGACTTTAAATATATTTAATATACTTAAATACTATATATGATTCAATTGTGCAAGATAATAACATTAGCCTTTTAAATCTAATTGCAGGATTCAATGTCTGATGAAACTGAGGTGGTCTCTCCTAACAAGACATCTTTAAAAAGATTGGTTGCCGAGTCTATAATAAAAGCTAATGTGGATGGTGGTACTTTGGAAAATGATCATACAGCACAAATATCAAACAACAAAATGAAGAAGACCATAAAGATTGAGAAAGATTAGTCGAAAATTTAGTGATGATTTACGGTGTTTAGTTAAGAAAGATCTTTTATTTTTTTTTTTATTTTTTAGACTTATTTTGATATGCTAGCTATTTTTGTTGTAGATTGAGCAATCCGCACATGTGGATATGCTAGCTACTTATATGGATATGTTATTTGGTGGATATGTGGACATGTTGTTTTTATTTTTTTCAATACAAGTGCTATTTAGTTTGATAAATTAGCTTTCTTTAATTTTTGAAAAAAAATAAAATATATGTAATCAGTAGTTGTATAGTATAAAACAAAGAGATGAGATCTAATATAAAATTATTATTATGATATTTTATAGATGGTATATCAAGCATTTGGATGACTACATACAGGCTAGCTAGGATCTAGCATCACTCCCTTAGCAATCGTAGAGATGAGTATATCTAATTTGTTCTATAGTTGATAAAATATAATTTATCCTTTAAATTGAATAAAATAAATTATAGCTTTTGCAATTGGATTCACATGTTTCTTTTACAAAAATGAAGTCATACAAATATTTTATATATTTACCTGAAAGTATTTTTGGGTTTTGAATTTCATCATGCAACCAACTTCTAATAGGAGAGAAAAATCTGGTAAACACAAAGGCATTAAAAAAATATCAGCAATTATTTAATAATGTTCGTAACAGTAAATAGATAGATTTAAAAATAATTTTAATATAATAACTAAAAGAAGGCACCAAATATCAACTTATTTAGTCATACAAATTTTTAAAATAAATTTATAACTAAAAACCAAATTGAGTAATTCCAAAGTACTATTATTTTAAGCACCAAAATAGCTCTTTATCATAAAAAAAAAAAATGAAGGTAAGATGTTATTTACAACAAAAACAAACTCATGGTATTAGGGCCTTTCTCAAAATTCGCACATGCATGATCGTGTTTCTGATCGAGGGGCACGTAACGGAGTCGATGACTCCAGAGCAGGAGCCGGACTGGATCGAGAAGTGCCGACCCAACTCCGCATGCATGCAGCCGCGACTTCACCCAGGAGGGACGGGACACGGAGCCAATGGAACGGGAGCGCAAGCTCGACCGGACCAAGGAGCTAGCGTCAACCCAAATTCGTGCGCATGCGGCCACGTTTTCGACCGTGGGGCAGTGGATGGAGCCGATGGCTCGGGAGCAGGAGCTCAATCAGACGAAGTAGCGCCGACCCATCTCTATGTGCGCAACCACAATTTCGCCCGGGAGGGATGGGACGTGGAGCTGATTAAACCATTTAAGAGCTAATAAAATCAAGTTTATATCTTTTACTTGCTTAATAAAAATACTGAGTTCCGTTTAAATAGAACCGGCAGGTGGAATTTCACACGTGGCAGATTCCGGTGAAAAATATAAGCAAATAAATCTGTATTGAAAATGCTAAAAGTCATCATGTGATCAATTGAAATCTAGCTGGGATTTTAATTACACATCGATTGTATCCACATAGAAGGACTAAATGTAGCTTTGGGAATGCTCCACACGTATATAACAACGGTCATGAACAGAATAAGAAGAGACAGTAGTAATTTTCTGAAGGACAAACGTTCATTAAAACCGTGACAGATATAATGCCACTGAGAGTGATTTTGCATTATTCAATTTTTACCTTTTTTTTCATGATAGATATAGTTGGCATTAAATTCCTAATCTGCATGTTTACAAAGATTACACCTGGTAGTCACCTCTTAAAACAAGTAATAAATCATTTATACTTCTTGATTACACGCTGCTGTTGTCTTTTCATCTTCCGTCATCTATCGTTACTCAGTCTTAGTTTGGAAGCACGGACAGGGTTAGCACCTGAAACGAAGGTAAAAGGGCCTTTTGTTTGACAAGAAGACAGAGGTTGTTTGAAGATTGCAGGTTCCTTTCTCTGTTATCTTTATATCTTTCACAGTAATAATATATCAAAGAACGTCTGTTATGAACTTGAATGAATTGATTGATTTGGTTTTGAACAATATGATATTTTTTCGGTGGAATCAGCACAGTAATATGTAGCATTGCTGTTAGAAGAATTATTTATTCTTTTTATCAAAATTTATTCTAAAAAATTAGCAGAGTCTATATCTTGAGGTCTGCTTTGTTTATAAGAAAAAGATATATATATCCTATTTACCCAGAAAAATAAAGAAAAATGAAATAATTCAAAACAAGGAGTCGAGTTAGATTAGTTATGACTTTGCAGAGGGTTACTGCCTAATAACAACAGAACCATATTCCTAATGTATCTTAAAAACACAGCAGAATAAAACTGATCAATTAGGAAGGTGATTGCATCCAGTTTAGCATGAACTTTTGAAACCAAGAACCTTTGTTTTGGCGGAGCTGAAGGGGTAAAAGACTGGAGAAAGGGATGATGGGTTTGGTAGAAATGAAGATTTGCAGCCAAGAGAAGAAGATAGATTCACTTTGGCTGAGAACAAACACTTCCTACATCTGTAGGATGAAAAAAGACTTCCAATTTTTCTTGGTCAAGAAGGGGGTTACGTTATTTAATTTATAGTAGCTTGCCATGCCCGTATTTTATACATTTTTCAAAAATTATCCTATCCCCATATCCATACTATACCAGCTATGATATCCCTACCCATACCCAGCTACCAAGTTTGACATTATTCATATATAAAACAATAGCATATAAAAAGTGCTTTCTGTAAACTTTACATGCAATGCAACCTCCTTCTCAAATATAAACAGAAACTAAAGTATTAAAATATATTAAAATATTTTTATATAGAATAATTTCTATTTTTTAAGAATTTAGTAAATGATCTTAAAAATGCAGCATTAAAATATGCTAATCTTGCACACATTTTGTGTACTATTTAAAGGGAGGAAGGCAAAATCTAATATGGATCAACTTATCAAAAAACATGCAAGAATGAGAAGGATCGAAATTAGGAGAGAGAAACATATGAGGACAGCATATGGGTCTCAAGGTAATTAATTTAAAATTCTTTATAATGATTCAAAACTCTTATGCTAATATCTAACATCTGTTGAAATTTATATGTGCTATGTAGTATAAGTTCTTCAAGTGAAAACCCAAATCTTTCATCCATTCCTAATAAGCATATAGGAAAAAATCAATCCATAAATTCTAATGATGTAGTATTTTCTTCAAAGAGATTGAGGACTCCTATTTTCAATGGTAATTTGAGTAAACTCTTAAAGTACTTTGCTTTAGTTTATATATTATGAGAATATTCACTAACATTTGTACTTTCAAATTTCACTCAGTTCATCGTTCCCTGGAATGTACTCAAAGTAATGCTTTACAGCATATGTCCGTTAGATTTGAAACCATCCAATCTGCAATTACCAGACAAGAAAATGGTCATTTTATATCCACAGTGGAACCACCAAGTGCTGTTGCAAATATGTCAAATGTCACAGTATTATCTCATAAATTGTTGATGGATGTCAATGTTCAAAACTCAAATGAAGGGAATTTAGTGCAGATTTTGGCTAATACACTTCCATCAAAAAAACAAAGGACCAAGTCACATTCGCCTTCCATTAAGCGCTGGAAAGCATGTTTTCAAATACAGAAGAATGATACAAACTCCTATAAGAAATTGTGAAAATTTAAGTATAATGTCTAGCATGTCAAAAGAAAATAATGCTGTCCACATGGTCGACTCAGTTTGCATAGGTACTGACTTATCGATTGAATATAGTTTAATTTTAAAATTTTTATCTAACTTTTTATAATTTTATCGTGCATGTTTCCAACTTTGTAATGTGCACATTAACATTATTTTTGTCTTTCCTTCTTGCCAGAAACTCAAAATACTGAAGGCATAGATAGTATTAATGCTGATATTGATGTAGAAGGTATTTTTTTTATTATCTTCATTTAAACAAGTTACAATATCATCTCAATTTTATAATTCATAATATCATTCTTATGAAATTTTTATAATATATTTTTATAATATAAAAATATACTAAACTTTTGAAATTAATATTTATAAGTTTTAACTAAAATTTTAGAATTTTTTAAAAAATTAATACTATGTATGTGAAAATAATTTATACAACAAAGTAAGCCTTTTGAAAAATATTCTATCAACTAAAAATATCGATTGAAGTAGGTGAAATAACACATATATATATATAATGTAAATAATATAATATTATTCAAGCTCCAATAATTTTTGTCTCGATCTTCTTTTATACAATTTCTTATTAACTTTTACCTTTTTAGCAGCATATAGTGAAAATAATGCATATCAAGATGACATCAACAACCATGTGGATAAAAATGGTATATATTAACTTATTAGTTGACATTTATTTCTTTATTGATGTGATATAATAAAATTGTGTGAAATGAATATAGGAGAAGATCAGACTGAAGAATCTGACGATAGTGATACTACAGATGAATCTGAAAGTATATTTTTACTATCTCTAACAAAATAAGCTACAACATTAATTGATGTCTTTATATTTAAATCTCAGCTAATTTCATATATTTTGTAACTTTATTTGAAGATGAATTTGAGCCCACTAGAGTTGAAAGTGAAGGTATGTTGTCATGTATCTATTAACTTAAGTTGATTTAATTAATTTCTTATTATATGATTCTTGAATATAGTGCATTGTGATTGTGCATGTAATTGAACAGTATATTGGGATATTGAAAATCCAACATGGAAATGTAAAAAGTGCAAGGCATTGATGTGGTACGATGAAGAATATGGAAGAATTTTCATTCAAACAAACTACAATTTTTCTTATGTTGTGGGAATGGAAAAGTTAAACTTGCTAAGTTAAGAGATCCTCCGAAAATTCTGAGCAACCTTCTTCACAAGAATGATGCTGAGAGCAAGTATTTCACTAATCATATTCACATATTCAATATGATGTTTTCATTTACATCAATGGGTGGGCAAATCGATTCGATTGTAAATGAAGGGAGGGGACCCAATGTGTTCAGATTACATGATCAAAATTATCACTTGATTGGAAGCTTACTGCCTGCACAGGGTGAATCTCCTAAATTTGCTCAACTATATATATATATCATACTAAAAATGAGATCTCAAATAGAATGCATGCTGTTAGGTATGTATTTTTTAATATTTAATAATCTACCCATTATTTTATTATTAAATCATGAAAACATAGGTATTAATCTTACACATGAATATTTTGAATATTTTAGAATGAATGATGATCTTAATTCATTAAACGCTAAAATTATCGCTGACTTGAAGAGGATATTTGATGAGAACAATGTACTTGCTAAATCATTCAGGATGGCTAGAGAAAGATTTCGTGATCAAGATATTTCAAATGTAAAACTAAGGCTAATTGGAAGAAGAGGTCGAGATGGAGGGACATATAACCTTCCTACAGCATCTGAGGCTACAACACTAATTGTTGGAGACTTTGAAAGCTCCCCTGATTCTAGAGACATTATAGTTGAGACACAATCTGGCATATTGAAATGTATATATGAATTGAATCCATCTTACCTTCCTTTGTAATATCCTTTATTATTTCCTTATGGGGAGATGGATATAGAGATAATATTCCACTAAGAGAATTAAACAAGTCTTCTCAAATGCCAGAAAATATGTTACCATGAGGCAGTATTTTGCCTATAAGATTCAAGATAGGAAGAAAGAAGCTACAACCATATTGTCATCCAGAAGGTTGTTCCAACAGTTCATTGTCGATGATTACACAATGATTGAGTCATTACGTTTATCTTGGATACGGGCTAATCAAAAGAACTTAAGAGCAGAAATGTACAAAGGACTATCATAAGCTATTTTTAGAGGAGAAATAGACCCTTCTTCAACAGGAAAATATGTCATTCTACCTTCATCATTTACTAGAGGTTTCTGATACATGTTTCAAAACTATCAGGATGCCATGGCAATATGCAAATGGACTGGTTATCCTGATTTGTTCATCACCTTCACTTGCAATCCAAAATAGCCAGAAGTTAAAAGATTTATGAAACAAAAGAGCCTCAACTTCGAGAATCGACCCAATACCCCTGTCAGGATATTCAAGATTAAACTTGAACAATTGATGAAAGATTTGAAACAGAACAAGATTGAAAGCCGGTATGTCTTCACTTATCTTTAGCAATTGACCTTCAAAACTATATGTGATGCTCATATTTTTCCATATAGTATGTTGAATATACATGATAATATTTATAATTATTTTCCAATGAACCTTTTTCATAGCATATTGATTATTATAAATTAACAATAAATTAATAATGAATTGCTATTTTTTTATAGTACAGTGATATATACTACCAAGTTCCAAAAACGTAGATTGCCTCATGCTCATATATTACTTTTTTTACATACTGAGGATAAATATCCTATAGGAAAAGATATTAACAATATTATCTCAGCTGAGATACCTAACAAAAAAATAAATCTAGAGTTGTATGAAGTTGTTATAGATTTGATGATGCATGGCCCTTGCGGTGATTCTTATAGACAATCTCCATGTATGAAAGATGGAAAGTGTTCAAAATGCTTTCCAAAAAATTCATTGATAGTACATGTTTGGATGAAGATGGCTATCCTCTCTATAGGAGAAGAGATAATGGAATGGTTGCTGAAAAGAAAGGTGTTCCATTAGATAACAGGTATGTGGTTCCATACAACCTATATCTTCTACTCAAGTATCGTGCACATATAAATGTTGAATGGTGCAATCAATCAAGATCAATAAAATATCTTTTCAAGTATGTCAATAAAGGACATGATCGTGTCATAATGGCATTTTATCAAGCCACTAGACAAGATGGATTGCAAGGAGAAATGGATGAAATTAAAATATACTATAATTGTAGATACATATCTCCATGTGAGGCGGTATGGAGGATTTTTGGATTCGACATCCATTACAGGCACCCTCCTATTGAATGATTATCTTTTCATCTTTTAGATGAGCATATTATTATGTTTGGGGACAATGACCTAATTGATTCTGTCATAAAACCGATCTGGTGTAAGACAATTGATGTTCTTAGCATGAATGGAGGCCAACAAAAAATATGAAGGGGCTAGACATTTGACTTATGCTGATTTTCCTACAAAATTTAGATATAATCAATCTTTGAGAGAATGGGTTCCAAAAAAGCGTGGCTTCTCCATCGGGAGAATCTTTTATGTTCCTCTAGGTACTGGAGAAATGTATTATGAAAGGATTATGTTGACCAAAGCAAAAGGCGCTACGTGCTATGAAAATATACGAACTGTTAATGGTATTCAATATCCTTCTTTTAAAGATGCATGTTACGCATTAGGTCTACTAGATGATGACAAAGAATATATTGATGGCATAGCAAAGGCAAGCTTTTGGGGTACTGGAAATTACTTAAGAAGTCGTTTTGCAATCTTATTATTGTCAAACTCCTTATCAAGGGCTGAATTTGTTTGGCAAAAGACCTTGCATTATTTAATAAAAGATATTCTTCAAAGACAAAGAAGGCTTCTTCAACATGATGTTATGGAATATAGAAAAGTTTATTTTCCTATAGTTCATGTTATGGAATGCATAAAAGCTTACTTTTCTATAGTTCATTTAACCTTTTCTAGCTAGATACATATACATGTACTTATTATTTTGTTGCTATGAATTGCAAGCATCTTCATATGAATACTATAGATATTGTTCTTAATTTTTTCTCCACTTTTAAGCATTGTAGCTAATCAAAAAAAAAAGTTATTAACTAAAAATTTTTATTTCATATATTCAGGATTGCAACTCAGCGAGGATGAACTAAAAAATCATGTACTTGCAGAAATTAAAAATCTTTTATGCAACAATGGTAAAAGTCTACGTGATTTTTCTCCAATGCCTTTTTCAGATATGATGTATCTTTTAGAAGCACGGAATAGACTTATTAATGATGAGCTTCGATATGATAAATTATATTTGGCTAAAGAGCATAAAAGATTACTATGTAATCTTATAGATGAGCAAAGAGGAGTGTATGACACAATTATGCATGTTGTTGCAAGTAAAGAAGGTAGAATTTTCTCTGTCTATAGATATGGTGGTACTGAAAAAACATTCATTTGGAAAATGCTCTCTGCAGCTCTGCGATCTAAAGGAGATATAGTTATCATAGTTGCATCAAGCGGAATAACATCACTTCTTATTCCCAGAGGAAGAACAGCACACTCCAGATTTGCAATTCCTTTGAATCCGAATGAAGACTCAACATGCAACATTAAACAAGGAAGTCAGTTACCTGAATTGATAATAAAATCTAAGCTCATTATTTGGGATGAAGCTCCTATGATTCATAGACATTGTTTTGAAGCATTAGATAGAAGTTTAAGAGATATTCTCAGGTTCACTAATCCAAACAGTTTAGAACATCCTTTTGGTGGTAAGACTATTATTTTTGGAGGTGATTTCAGACAAATTTTGCCTATCATTCCCAAAGATAGTAGACAAGATATTGTTCTTGCCACAATAAACTCTTCATATTTATGGAGATTTTGCAAGGTATTGACTTTGATAAAAAATATGAGGCTTCTAACCGATAATTCTAATGATGAATTTAATGAACTTAAACAATTTTCAGATTGGATATTGAAAGTCGGAGATAGCAAAATTGGTGGGCCTAATGATGGTGATGCAAGTATTGAAATTCTAGATGATCTTCTCATAAAAGACTCAATTAATTCACTTGCAGCAATTGTTGATAGCACATATCTGTTATTTGTAGAGAACATGAAAGATCCAGCTTATTTAAAGGAAAGAGCAATACTTACCCCTACACATGAAATTATAGATATGGTGAATGAATATATGCTGTCATTGATTACCGAAGATGAAAGAACGTATTTGAGTTTTGACAATACTTGTAAAGCAGATGCTAATGTTGAAGGGTTTGAGGATGTTCATACTCCAGAATTCTTAAATAGCATCAAGTGTTCTGGACTTCCAAACCATGTATTGAAGCTCAAAATTGGGGTTCCAGTGATGTTATTGAGAAATATCGACCAATCTTCTAGTTTGTGTAATGGCACCAGACTGGTAATCATCCATTTGGGCTCTCATGTGGTAGAGGCTAAAGTTATTTCAGGTAGCAATATTGGGCATAAAGTTTTCATTCCTCGCATGTTGTTTAGTCCCTCAAATATAAGATTGCTCTTTAAATTTCAAAGGAGACAATTCCCACTGTCAGTTTGTTTTGCAATAACAATTAATAAGAGCCAAGGTCAATCCCTTTCAGATATCGGACTATATCTACAGAATCCTATTTTTAGTCATGGCCAATTTTATGTTGCTATTTCAAGAGTTCAGAATCAAAGTGGTTTAAAAATTTTAATTTGTGACAAGAATGAAAATATCTCAAACACTACAAAAAATGTAGTTTACAAGGAGGTGTTTTAGAATTTAAATGAGAAGCAATAAAATATATTGGTAGGTTACTTATTGATTTTAATTGATAATACTATATTGCACCTAATATTCAAAAAAGTATTTTAATTGCATTGATTTTTATGAAGCATAATTGATCGGTTGTATTGTGATAGATATTATTGGAGAAATAATTAGAAAAGACAACGTAGTCGAAAGTGAAAGGGAAGGTAAAAACGTTAAGCAAATGAAATTTTGTTTGGAGGATTTGAATAAGTTCTAATTCCATGGAATATGTAATCTTAATTCTTTTTGCAATTAATAATATTTTCTTATGCATTCATGTTATATTTTGCAGAAAAAATAAATTATCTTGCACATTGTGGGGGGAATTTGCTGGGCAGATGTATAGTTATTTGTTTGATACAAATGGATGATCCATAATAGTTATCTTATAGCTGTGTAGAGCAAAAAATTTTAATGATGATCAGACATATATATATATATGCTTTAAATTGAGAATATAAATTCGTTAACTTAATACATAATTGTATATATTAAGAACTGTATTGTACATTGTTAACTGTAGATGATGTGATGATTTTCAATATTTACTTTGGATCAAAGCTATGATCAACCCACCTGTGAAAGCAGCCACTGAATTTAGAGACAGCTAGGCTTTGCAAACTAAACTTTGGTAGGCTTTGTAAACCACATGTGGGTTTAAGATTGTAAGGTCCAAAATGAAAGAAAATCTTAAATTTTTTGGATCAGGTTCGTTCAGATCTGATTGGATCGAGAGGCATATTTCAAAAATTTTTCTCTCAAATCCAGATCAGATCTGATACTTTTTAGATCTGATTTATGATCTGATAAATAAGAAAAATTAAATTAAATTAAAATGAATTTAATTTTATCTTGATCCTGGGTAATCTGATTACCCATTGATGATCTTGCGGAAGTTCTGAGGTTCTAGATCTAGCCACGCAAGCATCTGGCCTTTATCGATATCCACTCGGACTGGATCTAGAGATCTTCTCCTTCTCTTTCTTTTCTTCAAAAATTAGATCTGGATCTGATTTGAAGGATCTTCAAAATACCTTCTGAAGATCACCCATCGTCTCTGCAGCAGTGCTGCCTTCTTTCTTTTTCATTAGCCTTTTCTTGCCTGACTCGCACTAATCTGAAGAATCCAACTTTCTTGGGCATGGAGGAAAGAGAGGGCTAGATGGTGGCATGGAGAAGAGAGAGGGATAGCCTTGGGGCGTGGGCTAGGAGAGAAGTCCTATAAAAGTGGGCGCATACAGGATCTATTTATAGACTCTGCTGCGCCATATAGTGCTGCATCACCTCGGTCAATCACGTTGCTTCATTCAATCAGATCTAAATCTGATTGATAGAATGAGAGACCCACGGATTCATCCTAAGGTGGTGCCTAAGACTGGTCAAAATCTATAGGTGAGGGTCACCTAGTTTGAATCGAATAAGCAACCTAGAGTTCCATCCGTATGGAACTCCAGCATCCCTATCCATAGGCGCACGTCATCCTAGGCATGCACTCCTTCTCTTTCAAATTTTTAGAGAGGGGACAAGCTTCTATCTGCTCTCCAATAAGTGCATGACACATGGGCAAATGTCCAAGAGTCAAAGGTCAATGTTTGACCAAGTCAAAGTACAAGAATTAATAGGTGACGAAAAATGGCAAGTGTTGTCTCAAATTTATCTCATAAATTAAGATAATTCTTTTCTAACTTGGACAAGCTCCAGTCAGATCAGGTAAAGGTACCTGAGTAAGCACAAACTCATTTGGCTCAGTCGAGATAACTTTTATGATAGAAAAAGAAGAACGTTAGGCTCAATCATATGCTAGCATGATTTTTTTGAACCTAATTAAATCTTATTCAAATCAACTGAACTGTGTTAGTCCAATTAATGATATCCAGATTCAAATTCTTATTTGTGTGATCCAGTTAGGTTCAGTTCTGTATGATAATGGAACATGTCAGGATCTCCATCATTGACATCATCAAAACTTCTTTCGATGAATCAGAACTCTTCTGATTCAGACAACTTAGAATGATCGATCATCTAAATCATTCTAGTTGCTCCCAAAATCCATCAGTGACACCTAGTAGTATATGATGGCAACCCATCAAAATTGAAAATGAACCTCTTGGTACAACTACTTGTGTGATTAAGTTCTTCTATCTTGAGCTCCAATCAGATTAGGGTTAAGATGAACTCATCAAACCCTAATTCCTATCATATGATTTAATCATTCGATTCAAGTCCAATGTGAAAACCTTAATAGAAACTCTTTCTATTATTTCACACTCTGCCATGGCCATGGGCTTATGGACTTAATTCTCATGATCATCATAGGGCTGCTCCTCATCCACCGAGGATAGATAGATTCCATCTTGGTGCAATCCAATTCCTACAATGAACATGCTATAGCCAACATACACCTCAGGATTCCGAATGGCTAGGAGATCGAGTCATGGTGTAGTCAAACTATAACACCCTCAAGGTGAACTGCCGATGCACCTCAGGTCAAAGAACCAGACACACCACTGCAGCATCGAGTCAGTCATCGACGAGAAGGTAGACTTTCTTATGACTACTCGAGGTGGTCATGCTCAGTGCCCTCGTTCTCTAACGAGTATCTATACTCTCGCTCTGATATCTCTACACCATAGACTCAAGACTCATTTACTATAAAGAAGCGATTGTACACTAACCTTTCAGATCAATCACCATCCTCATGATGATCCTATGGTCAGGAGCATTTTATGAGTTAATAAATGAAAATTCATATCTTAAATTTTTAATTTTTGAAAATATGAATTATCATTACCATTAACTCAAGAGATGTATCACAGACACAAAATATACATATGTGATAGAAAATAATCCATTTTATTATTTATAGTCAAAATTATAATTTTACCCTTAGAAGTATATTACAGGTGTCAGCCAATTCTGACTTCTAGGGCACATATATCTAACAAACTCCCACTTAACCTAAAACCAATTGGCTATAAATCTAAGTCCCATCTTCTCAAGGTGGACTTCAATTTTCTGCTGGCCCAATGGCTTTGTAAGCGGATCCACTACATTATCTACGGAGTCGACTCTTTTGATCTTGATGTAACCCTTCTCGAGGTAATCACGGATAAGGTGATATCGCCGCTCGATGTGCTTGGATTTCTGATGAGACCTCAGCTCCTTAGTAAGGGCTATGGCACCATTGTTGTCGCAGTATAGAGGAATGGCATCTGATGGCATCACTCCAATCTCTGCGGTAAACTTTTTGTACCAGAATGTCTTCTTTGTATCTTCTGATGTAGCAATGTATTCTGCTTCCATAGTAGAATCTGCTATTACTGTCTGTTTGAAACTTTTTCAACTAACAGCTCCATCATTGCACAAAAATAAACTTTCAGATGTCGACTTTCGATCATCTATATCGGACATAAAATTTGAGTCTATATATCCCTGGACTTGGAGTTCTTTGGGTCTAAAGGCAGTTGAACCGTTCCTTGTTAGATATATGTGCCCTAGAAGCCAGAATTGGCTGACACTTGTAATACACTTCTAGGGGCAAAATTATAATTTTGACTATAATCAATAAAATGGGTTATTTTCTATCACATATGTGTATTTAGTGTCTGTGATACATCCTTTGAGTTAATGGTAATGATAATTCATATTTTCAAGAGTTGAAAATTTAAGACATGAATAATCATTATTAACTCATAAACAGCTCCCGACCATAGGATCATCACGAGGATGGTGATTGATCCGGAAGGTTGGTGTACGATCGCTTCTCTTTAGTAGATGAGTCTTGAGTCTACGGTGTGGAGACACCGGAGCGAGAGTACAGGTACTCGTTAGAGAACGAGGGCACTGAGCGTGACCACCTCGAGTAGTCATTAGGGAAGTCTACCTTCTCGTCAATGACTGACTCGATGCTGCAGTAGTGTGTCTGGTTCTTTGACCTGAGATGCATCGGCAGTTCACCTTGAGGGTGTTATAGTTTGACTACACCATTACTCGGTCTCCTAGCCATATGGAACCCTGAGGTGTATGTTGGCTATAGCATGTTCATTGTAGGAACTGGATTGCATCAAGATGGAATCTATCTACCTCGGTGGTAGAGGAGCAGCCCTATGATGATCATGAGAATCAAGTCCAGAAGCCCATGGCCATGGCAGAGTGAAATAATAGAAAGAGTTTCTATTTAGATTTTCACATTGGACTCGAATCGAATGATTACATCATATGACAGAGACTAGGGTTTGACGAGTTCACCTTAACCCTAATCTGATCGGGGCTCAAGATAGAAGAACTTAATCACACAGGTAGCTGCACCAAGAGGTTCGCATTCAGCTCTGATGGGTTGCCACCATATACTGCTAGGTGTCACTGGTGGATTTTGGGAGCAATTAGAATGATTTAGATGATCGATCATTCTAGCTGTTCGAATCAGAAGAGTTCTGATCCATCGAAAGGAGTTTCGATGATGTCGATGATAGAGATCATGACATATCCCATTACCATACAGAACTGAACCTAACTGGGTCACACAAACAAGGGTTTGAATCTGGTGATCATCAATTGAACTGATCTAGTTCAATTGATCTGAATGAGATTCAATTAGGTTCAAGGAAATCGTGCTAGCACTCGATTGAACCTAACGTTCTTCTTTTACTATCATAAATAAGTTGTCCTGACTGAGCCAAAGGAGTTTGTGCTCAATCAGAGGCCTTCATATGGTCTGACTGGAGGTTGTCCAAGTCAGAAAGGTTGTCTTATTTTGTAAGACATTACCTGCCATTTTTGGTCACCTGCCATTTCTTGTTCTTTGACTTTGGTCAAAAGTCTACCTTTGACTGGTCAAACGTTGACCATTGACACTTTGACTTTTGACCACATGTCATGCACCTATTGGAGAGCTGGTGGGGGCCTGTCCCCCTGCCAGAACCTGGCAAGGAGGAAGGGCGCACGCCAACCCTAGGCGTGAGCCCAAGTTGGAGGCGCCTAGGAGTCCTTGTTGGACAAGGACTCCACCTCCCTTTTGGATTCCAATCAGAGTTCTACTAAGAATCCAGTTTGACTGGTCTTAGGCACCCTCTAAGGAGGAATCCAGGGGTCTCTATTCCAACCAATCAGATTTAGATCTGATTTCACAAAGGGTTGTGATTGGTTGGGAGGAAGAGGAGTTGGATCACAAGCTTAGTCTATAAATAAGACCCTGCGCCCAACTCAGATTCTAATGCAATTCAATAGAGATTTCCCACGCCCCAAGGCTGCCTCTCCCCTCCTTCCTCCATGCCATAAACTTCTCCTCCTTCTCCTCTCCACGTCCAAAAGAGTTTTGGACTTTGGTTGGTGCGATTCAGATCAAAAGAAAGGCGATCAAAAGCAAGAAGGCTGCGCTGCTGCAAAGGACGACTGCTGATCTTCAAAAGGAGTTTTGAAGATCCTCCAGATCAGATCCAGATCTGATTTTTGGAGGTGTGATAGAGAAGAAGAGGATCTCCAGATCCAACCCGAGTGGATACCGGTAGAGGCCAGGCGCTTGCGTGGCTAGATCCAGAACCTTCCGCTGCAATCAGGATCATCTACAGGGTAATAGGATTACCCAAATCAGGTAAATTAAATTTGATTTAATTTATCTTATTTTATTTTATTTATTAAAATAATAAGAATCAGATCTAAAATATATCAAGATCTGATTGAGATCAAGAGAAAAATTTTTGAAATATATCTCTTGATCTGATCAGATCTGGACGAACCTGGACCGGGAAATCAGGATTTCCCTTCAACTGGTATCAGAGCCATGGTTCTAAATTATTTAGATCTGATTTTAATTTTATTTTAATTAGAAAATAAAGTGATTTTAGATGTCACATGAGATGTGATCAGATCTGAAATCAGAAAAATTAAAATTAAATGATTTGGATCTAAGATTAAGAAGATATGCATGACTAGTTCTAGAATAGAATAGTTCTATAGAATAGTTTTGCATGTCTTTGATTTAATCTGATTAAATCATATTTTAGATCTTCTTATTTACTATTTTTCTGATATTATAAGTGTTATAATAACATCTGATAAATAGCAAATAAAAATTATTTAATTTTAAATATCATATGAGATATGATTGATGCATGTCTAGACTAGTTGTAGAATAGTTCTACATAATTGTCTAGATTAGAATTTATTTTGATTAGATCAATTTAAATCTAATTTTTTAGATTATTATGAGATAATTTAGATCTGAAAATATGCATGATTTGATACATGAGATGTATGCAAAATATGCCATGATTAGATCTAAATTTGTATATGAGATATATGATATAGATCTGATACTGTTTTGTAGATTTACATGTTCCTGATTAAGGCGTTCCTCTTGGCCGTCCGGTCATAAGAACGAAGAAGGGTTTAAAGGCCCTCTCTTCCCATTCGATGGGGTGTTCTTATGATGTGTAGGGGTGCTGCGTGTTCGTCCTTAATCAGAAACCCAAAACTTACTTTCTGCAAAACCCTAGATCCTGAAACCCTAGGATTTATTGTGCATATTTTGTTTATGAACCCTACTTAATTAAGAATTAAGTTTATGGAATATTAATTAGGTCTAAAATTGAGAATTTCAGATCTAAGACATATTCATAATACTGGGTTCGGGCTTGGGTAGCTCAATTAGGTCTAAGCGGTTGATCAAACCGAATCAAGAGTTGGTTAGATGGGATCAACAATGCTTAAATTGACCAGCCTAATAGGATTAAGTCTGGGTCAAGATCGAGTCACGATCAAGCAAGACCTAATTAGGCTCAGAGGTTAGAGTCTGGATTGTAGGCTAACCCAATTGGTTCTGACTCAACAATTTGGTGTCTAAGGTAAGTTTGGCACAGACGACCGACTGGTTTTTAATTGGAAGCTACTCGACC
Organism: Cocos nucifera; assembly: GCA_006176705.1. Classification (NCBI taxonomy): domain Eukaryota; kingdom Viridiplantae; phylum Streptophyta; class Magnoliopsida; order Arecales; family Arecaceae; genus Cocos; species Cocos nucifera. The sequence goes on along the minus strand of QRFJ01000006.1, from coordinate 7,126,585 downwards.
TGAATGCGTTCTTGTACGAGTTAATGGCATATTCCTTCCACCGGTCTCACTTACCTGGCCATATCTGTTGACACAGTTCTGATCTGAGGTGGTCAATAATCCGAGCTAACCCATGCCACTAGGTTAGTCATAATTGTTATGACTAAGCCAAGTCTAGTTTAATGAGACCTGAATCAATTCTCCCTAAGAAAAGATTAAGTCTGAGGTCTTCCACCATTGTAGATGTGCGGGCCCTTCCCGGGGTTGATTGTTCTCGGCTGGATACAGTGGCTCAGTTGCACCGGGAAGATGCAACCATGTCTATTAGGCATTGGATGCTATGGGCTGGAGGATGAGTTGGGCTCAATATTTCGGATACGGTGAGAGACTCAATTAGGAACCCAGTCTATGCAAATGGTGGGTCTGACTTAACTAAGGAGTGGATCAATATTTCGGATACGGTGAGATTCATGAATTAGAGACCAAGTTTGGGTGCACCATGATTAGAGAATCATTGAACAAGAGTTGTTCACTCATTGGCTAACCCATCACCAATAACTGTTAGGTGAGGTGATGAGTCAGTTGGTGAGACCGCACCACCCACTAGAAATCATTCAATCGTGGAGATTTTTCGCATCTCTACAGAGGGAGTGTAGGGATCCGAGAAAATAGTGGGAGCTAATTTGTTTAAAAATAAAATCCCTAAACAAATTGGTCAAGTCAAAATTACAGTATCTAACTAGAATCTTTGACTCTCTACAGGAAAATGTCTGCGTCCAACCCATTGGCACGTATCCTAGACACACATAGACTGACTGGACCCAATTATAAAGATTGGCTCAGGAACTACAAAATTGTTTTGGGTTCAGAGAAGTTAACCACATGTTTTGGACCAGGACCCTCCCACCTTACCAGCCTCGTCCATCCACTGAACAGAGAGCGTCTCTGGAAAAATGGATTGACGAAGATAATAAGGCCAGATACTACATGTTGGGCTCGATGTCTGATGAGCTCCAGCGCCAACATGAAGATATCGGGACTGCTCGCCAAATGTTGGCTCACCTGCAGGAGATGTTTGGTGAACAGAGTCGCGCAGCCAAATATCAAGTCACGAAATGACTTTTTAAGGCTAAGATGCGTGATGGGCAGTCAGTCCAAGATCACTGTCTGACAATGATCAAGGACATGGAAGAGCTTGAGAAGCTCGGTGTGAAGTTGGACTTGGATCTGCAGAACGATATTATTCTGCAATCCTTGACTGATGCATATGGGCAATTCATCATGAATTACCACATGCATAAACTTCAAAATTCCTTGGCCGAGTTAATGAATATGCTGGTTACCGCTGAGCTTTCTATGAAAGGTTCTAAAGGCTCAGTTCTTGCTATGGAACGGACTTCTTCCAAAAGAAAGTCTTATGGAAAGAAAAAGAAGTCTGTGAAAAAGCAAAAGGTGGAAGGATCAAAGAAGAAGAAGGCAGAACCGAAGAAAGAAGGTCGATGGCAAAGGAAAGTGTTTCCATTGCAACAGCGACGGCCATTGGAAGCGGAACTGCCCTACTTACCTGGCCACCCTGAAGAACAAGAAGGAAGGTCCTTCTGGAGGTATGCTCGTTATTGAGTCTAACCTTACGGTTTCTTCTGCATCCAGTTGGGTGCTTGACTCTGGTTCTAGTGCTCATCTGTGCACTTCTATGCAGGGTCTTGAGGATAGCAGGAGGCTGAGGGATGGAGACATGATCCTACGCATCGGTAATGGAGCAAGAGTTGCTGCAGTAGCCGTGGGAACATACCCTCTTCGATTACCATCTGGTTTAGACTTAGTTTTAAAAGACTGTTATTATGTGCCTGCAGCTAGCAGGAATTTGATTTCTGTTTCATGCTTAGCACAAGAAGGTTATGTGATCACCTTCTTTAAGGACCATTGTAACATTCTTTATGAAAGAAATAAAATTGCAAATGGTTTCCTTATTAATGGTCTTTATCAGTTGCATATTGATGTACCTATTTTAACTATCGAGCAAAACGTGAATGCCAAACGACCTAGGGATAGTCCAAACGACAGATATCTATGGCACCTGAGATTAGGTCATATAGCAGAAGATAGGATTAACAAATTGGAGAAAAATGGGCTATTGAGTCCATTGACTTTTGAGTCATATCCAACTTGTGAATCTTGTCTTCAAGGCAAAATGACTAAACTCCCTTTTGTTGGACATGGGGAGAGGGCCACAGATCTCCTTGCCCTAGTACATACTGATGTGTGCGGCCCATTTGATGTGCCGGCTAGAGGCAATTTTGTCTACTTCATTACCTTTACCGATGATCTGTCTAGGTATGGGTATGTGTATCTTATGAGACACAAGTCTGAAGCTTTTGAAAAGTTCAAAGAATTCAGACATGAAGTAGAAAAACAAACTGGAAAACCCATTAAGGTTCTTCGATCAGATCGAGGAGGTGAATACCTTAGCCGGGAATTCCTAGACTATCTTAAGGAAAATGGCATAGTCTCTCAATGGACTCCACCAGGAACACCTCAACTCAACGGGGTTTCAGAACGGAGAAATCGGACTCTATTGGATATGGTTCGATCCATGATGAGCTTCACAGACCTCCCTGATTTTCTTTGGGGACATTCATTATTAACTTCAATCTATCTACTGAATAGGGTTCCCTCTAAAACCGTTCCTACCACACCGTATGAGATATGGCACGGTAAGAAACCAAGTCTGAGTCATCTCAGAATTTGGGGTTGTCCGGCTCATGTCAAAAGACAACAAGCGGACAAGTTAGAGTTTAGGTCCTTTAGAGCTCGATTCATAGGATATCCTAAAGAGTCATTAGGATACTATTTCTACATTCCAGAAGACCACAATGTGATTGTGAGTCGACATGCCATATTTCTTGAAAAATAGTTTATTCAAGATAGCGGCATTGGAAAGCAGATTAAGCTTGATGAGAAAGTCTCACAAGCAGAAAAGAGCTAAGGACCAAGTGGAACCAAATCAGGTTGAGCCAATAAGAACACTACCTCCTCCACCTCGTAGATCGGAAAGAGTTTCCCGTCCCCCTGAAAGATACTTAGGTATTATTTCAGAGGATGTAGAGGAAATGTTCCTCATAGGTAATGGTGCTCATGGTGATGATCCCAAAACCTACAACGAGGCGATATCAGATATCGACTCCGAGAAATGGCTTGAGGCAATGAAGTCAGAAGATTCGACTCGATGCACTCAAACCAAGTCTGGACCTTGGTAGATCCACCAGAAGGTATAGTACCTATTGGGTGTAAATGGATCTTCAAGAGAAAGATTGGTGCAGATGGGAATGTGGAGACATTCAAGGCTAGACTGGTGGCAAAAGGTTATAGTCAACGTGAAGGCATTGACTATCAGGATACCTTTTCCCCGGTAGCTATGCTAAAATCCATCCGCACATTGCTTGCCGTTGCAGCCTATTTCGATTATGAAATATGGCAAATGGACGTGAAAACGGCATTCCTAAATGGATATCTTGAGGAAGATATCTATATGGAACAGCCGCTAGGTTTCACATCCAGTGATACTGATCACAAGGTTTGCAAGCTGCAAAGGTCCATATATGGACTTAAGCAAGCATCTCGGAGCTGGAACACTCGTTTCAATGATGTGATCAAAAAGTTTGGTTTCATCAAAAATGAAGAGGAACCATGTGTTTTCAAAAGGGTCAGTGGGAGCGCTGTTGTCTTCCTCGTATTGTACGTGGATGACATCCTCCTTATTGGGAATGATATTCCCATGTTGACATCAGTCAAGATGTGGTTGTCCAAGGAATTCTCCATGAAAGACCTAGGTGAAGCATCCTTTATTCTAGGAATTAAGGTCTATAGGGATAGACCGAATAGGATGCTAGGACTTTCACAGAAGATGTACATAGAGGAAGTACTAAAGAGGTTTAGTATGGAAAACTCTAAGAGGGGATTAATACCCTTCAGACATGGTATTCATCTTTCCAAGAAGATGTGCCCCAGCACACCTGAGGAAATAGAACGCATGAGCAAGATCCCTTATGCTTCTGCAATAGGGAGCCTCATGTATGCCATGCTATGTACACGACCTGATATAGCCCATGCTGTGAGTGTCACAAGCAGATATCAGTCAAATCCAGGTGAAGAACACTGGACTTCTGTGAAATGTATCCTTAAGTACTTGAGAAGAACTAAGGATATGATGTTGGTCTTTGGTAATGGAGAACTCCAAGTTCAAGGATACACAGACTCGGACTTCATGTCTGATATAGATGATCGAAAGTCGACATCTGGAAGTCTGTTTGTGTGCAATGGTGGAGCTGTCAGCTGGAAGAGTTCCAAGCAAACTGTGATAGCAGATTCCACCATGGAAGCAGAATATATAGCTGCATCAGAGGCTGCAAAGGAAGCATTCTGGTACAAGAAGTTTGCTGCAGAAATTGGAGTAATGCCATCAGATGCCATTCCTCTTTACTGCGACAACAATGGCGCCATAGCCCTTGCTAAGGAGCCGAGGTCTCACCAGAAGTCCAAGCACATTGAGCGGCGATATCATCTCATCCGCGATTACCTTGAGAAAGGTTACGTTGAGGTCAAGAGAGTCAACTCCGCAGATAATGTGGCAGACCCACTTACAAAGCCGTTGGGCCAGCAGAAGATCGAAGCCCACCTTGAGAAGATGGGACTTAGACTTGTAGCCAATTGGCTTTAGGACAAGTGGGAGATTGTTAGATATATGTGCCCTAGAAGCCAGAATTCTGATTTGTTTACCCTGTAGATAATATAAATTTTTTTATAACCATCCTCATGATGTCTACGTAGCATTTATAAGTTAATAATGAAAATTCAATTTAAATTAACTCTTGAAAATATGAATTATCATTAATAACTCAAATGTATCACAGACACTAAATACACTTATGTGATAGAAAATAATCCATTTTATTATTTATAGTTAAAATTATAATTTTGCCCTTAGAAGTGTATTACAAGTGTCAGCCAATTCTGGCTTCTAGGGCACACATATCTAATAATTTATCCCTATAGCTTTTGCTTGGATGGACTCTCCTCCAGCATCATAAAGCTCGAAGTCA
>QRFJ01000006.1:7079053-7121151 GCA_006176705.1 Cocos nucifera | reverse complement strand
CAATAGAGTCCGATTTCTCCGTTCTGAACCCGTGAGTTTGAGGTGTTCCTGGTGGAGTCCATTGAGAGACTATGCCATTTTCCTTAAGATAGTCTAGAAATTCTGGCTAAAGGTATTCACCTCCTCGATCTTGATCGAAGAACCTTAATGGGTTTTCCAGTTTGTTTTTCTACTTCATGTCTGAATTCTTTAACTTTTCAAAGGCTTCAGACTTGTGTCTATAAGATACACATACCCATACTAGATAGATCATCGTAAGTAAATTGAAGTAGACAATTGCTCTAGCCGGCACATCGAATGGGCCGCATACATCAGTATGTACTAGGTAAGGAGATCTGTGGCCCTCTTCTCAATGTCCAACAAAGGGAGTTTAGTCATTTTGCCTTGAAGAGGAATTCATAAGTTGGATATGACTCAAAGTCAATAGACTCAATAGCCATTTTTCTCCAATTTGTAATCTATTCTTCTGCTATATGATTAATCTCAGGTGCCATAGATATCTGTCGTTTGACTATCCCTAGGTCATTTGGCATTTCACGTTTTGCTCGATAGTTAAAACAGGTACATCAATATGCAACTGATAAAGACCATTAACAAGGAAACCATTTGCAATTTTATTTCTTTCATAAAAGAATGTTACAATGGATATGGTTCGATCCATGATGAGCTTCACAGACCTCCCTGATTTTCTTTGGGGATATTCAATTATTAACTTCAATATATCTACTGAATAGGGTTCCCTCTAAAACCGTTCCTACCACACCGTATGAGATATGGCACGGTAAGAAACCAAGTCTGAGTCATCTCAGAATTTGGGGTTGTCCGGCTTATGTCAAAAGACAACAAGCAGACAAGTTAGAGTTTAGGTCCTTTAGAGCTCGATTCATAGGATATCCTAAAGAGTCATTAGGATACTTATTTCTACATTCCAGAAGACCACAATGTGATTGTGAGTCAACATGCCATCTTTCTTGAAAAATAGTTTATTCAAGATAGCGGCATTGGAAAATAGATCAAGCTTGATGAGAAAGTCTCACAAGCAGAACGAGCTAAGGACCAATTGGAACCAAATCAGGTTGAGCCAATAAGAACACTACCTCCTCCACCTCGTAGATCGGAAAGAGTTTCCCATTCCCTTGAAAGATACTTAGGTATTATTTCAGAGGACGTAGAGGAAATGTTCCTCATAGGTAATGGTGCTCATGGTGATGATCCCAAAACCTACAACGAGGCGATATCAGATATCGACTCCGAGAAATGGCTTAGAGGCAATGAAGTCAGAAATTGACTCGATGCACTCAAACCAAGTCTGGACCTTGGTAGATCCACCAGAAGGTATAGTACCTATTGGGTGTAAATGGATCTTCAAGAGAAAGATTGGTGCAGATGGGAATGTGGAGACATTCAAGGCTAGACTAGTGGCAAAAGATTATAGTCAACGTGAAGGCATTGACTATCAGGATACCTTTTCTCCGGTAGCTATGCTAAAATCCATCCGCACATTGCTTGCCGTTGCAGCCTATTTCGATTATGAAATATGGCAAATGGACGTAAAAACGGCATTCTTAAATGGATATCTTGAGGAAGATATCTATATGGAAACAGCCATTAGGTTTCACATCCAGTGATACTGATCACAAGGTTTGCAAGCTGCAAAGGTCCATATATGGACTTAAGCAAGCATCTCAGAGCTGGAACACTCGTTTCAATGATGTGATCAAAAAAGTTTGGTTTTCATCAAAAATGAAGAGGAACCATGTGTTTTCAAAAAGGGTCAGTGGGAGCACTGTTGTCTTCCTCATATTGTACGTGGATGACATCCTCCTTATTGGGAATGATATTCCCATGTTGACATCAGTCAAGATGTGGTTGTCCAAGGAATTCTCCATGAAAGACCTAGGTGAAGCATCCTTTATTCTAGGAATTAAGGTCTATAGGGATAGACCGAATAGGATGCTAGGACTTTCACAGAAGATGTACATAGAGGAAGTACTAAAGAGGTTTAGTATGAAAAACTCTAAGAGGGGATTAATACCCTTCAGACATGGTATTCATCTTTCCAAGAAGATGTGCTCCAGCACACCTGAGGAAATAGAACGCATGAGCAAGATCCCTTATGCTTCTGCAATAGGGAGCCTCATGTATGCCATGCTATGTACACGACCTGATATAGCCCATGCTGTGAGTGTCACAAGCAGATATCAGTCAAATTCAGGTGAAGAACACTGGACTTCTGTGAAATGTATCCTTAAGTACTTGAGAAGAACTAAGGAATATGATGTTGGTCTTTGGTAATGGAGAACTCCAAGTTCAAGGATACACAGACTCGGATTTTCATGTCCTGATATAGATGATCGAAAGTCGACATCTGAAAGTCTGTTTGTGTGCAATGGTGGAGCTGTCAGCTGGAAGAGTTTCAAGCAAACTGTGATAGCAGATTCCACCATGGAAGCAGAATATATAGCTGCATCAGAGGCTGCAAAGGAAGCATTCTGGTACAAGAAGTTTGCTGCAGAAATTGGAGTAATGCCATCAGATGCCATTCCTCTTTACTGTGACAACAATGGCGCCATAGCCCTTGCTAAGGAGATGAGGTCTCACCAGAAGTCCAAGCACATTGAGCGGCGATATCATCTCATCCGCGATTACCTTGAGAAAGGTTACGTTGAGGTCAAGAGAGTCAACTCCGCAGATAATGTGGCAGACCCACTTACAAAGCCGTTGGGACAACAGAAGATCGAAGCCCACCTTGAGAAGATGGGACTTAGACTTATAGCCAATTGGCTTTAGGACAAGTGGAGAGATTGTTAGATATATGTGCCCTAGAAGCCAGAATTGGCTGACACTTGTAATACACTTCTAGGGGCAAAATTATAATTTTGACTATAATCAATAAAATGGGTTATTTCCTATCACACCTGTGTATTTAGTGTCTGTGATACATCCTTTGAGTTAATGGTAATGATAATTCATATTTTCAAGAGTTGAAAATTTAAGACATGAATAATCATTATTAACTCATAAACAGCTCCCGACCATAGGATCATCACGAGGATGGTGATTGATCCGGAAGGTTGGTGTACGATCGCTTCTCTTTAGTAGATGAGTCTTGAGTCTACGGTGTGGAGACATCGGAGCGAAAGTACAGGTACTCGTTAGAGAACGAGGGCACTGAGCGTGACCACCTCGAGTAGTCATTAGGAAGTCTACCTTCTCGTCAATGACTGACTCGATGTTACTGTAGTGTGTCTGGTTCTTTGACCTGAGATGCATCGGCAGTTCACCTTGAGGGTGTTATAGTTTGACTACACCATTACTCGGTCTCCTAGCCTATATGGAACCCTGAGGTGTATGTTGGCTATAGCATGTTCATTGTAGGAATTGGATTGCATCAAGATGGGATCTATCTACCTCGGTGGTAGAGGAGCAGCCCTATGATAATCATGAGAATCAAGTCCTGAAGCCCATGGCCATGGCAGAGTGAAATAATAGAAAGAGTTTCTATTTAGGTTTTCACATTGGACTCGAATCGAATGATTATATCATATGACAGAGACTAGGGTTTGACGAGTTTACCTTAACCCTAATCTGATCGGGGCTCAAGATAGAAGAACTTAATCACACAGGTAGCTGCACCAAGAGGTTCGCATTCAGCTCTGATGGATTGCCACCATATACTGCTAGGTGTCACTGGTGGATTTTGGGAGCAATTAGAATGATTTTGATGATCGATCATTCTAGCTATTCGAATTAGAAGAGTTCTAATCCATCGAAAGAAGTTTCGATGATGTCTATGATAGAGATCATGACATATCCCATTACCATACAGAACTGAACCTAACTGGGTCACACAAACAAGGGTTTGAATCTGGTGGTCATCAATTGAACTAATCTAGTTCAATTGATCTGAATGAGATTCAATTAGGTTCAAGAAAATCGTGCTAGCACTCGATTGAACCTAACATTCTTCTTTTACTATCACAAATAAGTTGTCCTGACTGAGCCAAAGAAGTTTGTGCTCAATCAGAAGCCTTCATATGGTCTAACTGGAGGTTGTCCAAGTTAGAGAAGGTTGTCTTATTTTATAAGATATGACCTACCATTTTTGGTCACCTGCCATTTTTGGTCCTTTGACTTTGGTCAAAAGTTGACCTTTGACTGGTCAAATGTTGACCATAGATACTTTGACTTTTGTCCACGTGTTACGCACCTATTGGAGAACTGGTGGGGGCCTGTCCCTCTGCCAGAATCTGGCAAGGAGGAGGGCGCACGCCTAGCAAGGAGGAGGGCGCACGCCACCCTAGGCGTGCGCCCAAGTTGGAGGCGCCTTGGAGTCCTTATTGGACAAGGACTCCACCTCCCTTTTGGATTCCAATCAGAGTTCTACTAAGAATCCAATTTGACTGGTCTTAGGCGCCCTCTAAGGAGGAATCCAGGGGTCTCTATTCCAACCAATCAGATTTAGATCTGATTTCACAAAGGGTTGTGATTGGTTGGGAGGAAGAGGAGTTGGATCACGCTTAGTCTATAAGGGAGACCCTGCGCCCAACTCAGATTCTAATGCAATTCAATAGAGATTTCCCACGCCCCAAGGCTGCCTCTCTCCTCTTCCTCCACACCTAAACTTCTCCTCCTTCTCCTCTCCACGTCCAAAAGAGTTTTGGATTTTGGTTGGTGCGTTCCAGATCAAAAGAAAGGCGATCAAAAGAAGAAGGTTGCACTGCTGCAAAGGACGACTGCTAATCTTCAAAAGGAGTTTTGAAGATCCTCTAAATCAGATCCAGATCTGATTTTTGGAAACGTGATAGAGAAGAAGAGGATCTCCAGATCCAACCTGAGTGGATACCGGTAGAGGCTAGGCGCTTGCGTGGCTAGATCCAGAACCTTCCGCTGCAATCAGGATCATCTATAGGATAATAGGATTACCCAAATTAGGTAAATTAAATTTGATTTAATTTATCTTATTTTATTTTATTTATTAAAATAATAAGAATCAGATCTGAAACATATCAAGATCTGATTGGGATCAATAAAAAAAATTTTGAAATATATCTCTTGATCTGATCAGATCTGGACGAACCTGGATCGAAAAATCAGGATTTTCCTTCATATAGACCTTGATTTCTAAAATAAAGGATGCTTCTCCTAGGTCTTTCATGAAGAATTTTTTATGATAACCATATTTTAACTATGGTCAACATGGAAATATTATTTCCTATAAGGAGGATGTCATCCACGTACAATACGAGGAAGACAACAGTGCTCTCACGGATCTTTTTGAAGACACATGGCTCCTCCTTGTTCTTGATGAAATCAAATAATTTGATCACATCATTAAAATGAGTATTCCAGCTTTGAGATGCTTGCTTAAGTCCATATATGGACCTTTGCAGCTTGCATACTTTGTGATCATCATCACTGGATGTGAAACCTAAGGGCTGTTCCATATAGATATCTTCCTCAAGATATCCATTTAAGATTGTCATTTTCACGTCCATTTGTCATATTTCATAATCGAAATAGGCTGCAACAGCAAGCAGTGTGTGAATGAATTTTAGCATAGCTACTGACGAAAAGATATTCTGATAGTCAATGCCTTCGCATTGACTATAATCTTTTACCACTAATATAGCCTCGAATGTCTCCACATTTTCATCTACACCAATCTTTTTCTTATAGATCCATTTACACTCAATAGGTACTATACCTTCTGGTGGATCTACCAAAGTTCAAACTTGGTTTGAGTGTATCGAGTCAATTTCTGACTTCATTGCCTCTAATATTTCTCGGAGTCGATATCTGATATCGCCTCGTTATAGATTTTGTGATCATTACAATGAACCCCATTTTCTACGAGGAATATTTCTTCAACATCCTCTAAAATAGTACCTAAGTACCTCTCAGAGAGATAGAAAATCCTTTTCGATCTACGAGGTGGAGGAGATAGTAACTAGATTGATTAACCTGATATGGTTTCATTTAGTCCTTAACTTATTGCTCTTGTGAGACTTTCTCATCGAACTTGATTTGCTTTCCAATGCCGCTATCTTGAATAAACTATTTTTTAAGAAAGATGGCATATCGACTCACAATCATATTGTGATCTTCTAAAATATAGAAATAATATCATAATGACTCTTTAGGATATCCTATGAATCGAGCTCTGAAGGACCTAAAGTCTAACTTATCTGCTTGTTGTCTTTTGACATGAGCCGGACAATCCTAAATTCTGAGATGACTCAGACTTGGTTTCTTACCATGCCATATCTCATATGGTATGGTAGGAACAGTTTTAGAAGAAACCCTATTCAGTAAGTATGTTGCAGTTAACAAACAGTATCTCCAAAGAAAATCAGAAAGGTCTGTGAAGCTCATCATGGATCGAACTATATCTAATAGGATCCGATTCCTCCATTCTGAAATCTTGTTGAGTTGAGGTATTCTTGCTGGAGTCTATTGAGAGATTATACCATTTTTCTTGAGATAGTTCAAAAATTTTTGACTAAGGTATTTACCTCCTCGATCTGATCGAAGAGCCTTAATGGGTTTTTCAGTTTGCTTTTCTACTTCATGTCTGAACTCCTTGAACTTTTCAAAGGCTTCAGACTTGTGTCTCATAAGATATACATACCCATACCTAGATGAATCATCGATAAAGGTTATGAAGTAGACTAGGTTGCCTCTAGCCGACACATCAAATGGGCCGCACACATCTATATGTACTAGTGCAAGAAGATCCGTGGCCTTTTTCCTATGTCCTACAAAAGAGAGTTTAGTCATTTTATCTTGAAGATAGGATTCACAAATTGGATATGACTTGAAAGTCAATGGATTCAATAGCCCGATTTTCTCTAATTTATTAACTCTATTTTCTGCTATATGATCTAATCTTAGATGCCACAGATATCTATCATTTGGACTATTCCTAGGTTGTTTTGATTTTATGGCATTCACATTTTGCTCGAAATTAAAAATAGATACATCAACATGTAACTGATAAAGATCGTTAATAAGAAAACCACCTATAATTTTATTTCTTTCATAAAGAATATTACAATGGTTCTTAAGAAAACTAATTTCATAGTCTTCTACTATAAGGCAAGAAAAAGAAATCAAATTCCTGCTTGCTGCAGGTACATAATAACAATCTTTTAATACTAAGTCTAAACTAGATGGTAGTCGAAGAAGATATGTTTTCACGACCATGACGGTAACTCTTGCTCCATTTTTGACTCGTAGGATCATCTCGCCATCCCTCAGCCTCCTACTATCCTCAAGATCCTGCATAGAAGTGCACAAATAAGCACTAAAACCAGAGTCAAGCACCCAACTGGATGCAGAAGAAATCGTAAGGTTAGACTTAATAACGAGCATACCTTCAGAAGGATCTGCCTCCTTTTTTAGGAAGGTCAGGTATGTAGGGCAGTTCTACTTTCAATGGTCATTGTTGTTGCAATGAAAATACTTTTTCTTATCAGCGGCCTTCTTCAGCTCTATCTTTTTCTTCTTTCCTCCTTCCATCTTCTGCTTTTTCACAGACTTCTTCTTCTTTTCAAAAGACTTTTTCTTGGAAGAAGTCTGTTCCATAGCAAGTACTGAGCCTTTAGAATCTTTTATGAAAAGCTCAGCGGTAACCAGCATGTTCATAAGTTCAGCCAAGAAGTTTTGAAGTTTATGCATATGGTAGTTCATGATGAACTGTCCATACGCATCAATCAAGGATTGTAGAATTATATCATTCTGCAGATCCAAGTCCAACTTCACTCTAAGCTTCTCAAGCTCTTCCAAGTCCTTGATCATCATCAGACAATGATCTTGGATCTACTGTCCATCGTGCATCTTAGCCTTAAACAATCGTTTAGTGACTTGATACTTGGTTGCGCGACTCTGTTCACCAAACATCTCCTGTAGGTGAGCCAATATTTGGCAAGCAATCCCGATATCTTCATGTTGATGTTGAAGCTCATTGGACATCGAGCCCAACATATAGTATCTGGCCTTATTATCTTTGTCAGTCCACTTATCCAAAGATACTCTCTGTTCAGCAGATGGACGGACTGATAAGATGGGAGGATCCTGATCCAATACATGAGTTAACTTCTTGAAATCTAAAATGATTTTAAAGTTTTGAAGCCAATTCTTATAATTTAGTCCAGTCAGTCTATGGATATCCAGAATTCATGCTAGTGGATTGGATGCAGATATTTTCCTATAGAGAATCAAAATTTTTAGTTAGATTTTATAATTAAGACTTAACCAATTTGTTTAGAAATTTTATTTTAAAATAAACTAGCTTCCACTATTTTTTCGAATCTCTACACTCCCTCTGTAGAGATGCAAAAATCTTTATGATTACTGATTTCTAGTAGGTGGTGCGGTCCCACCAACTGACTCATCATCTCACCTAACAGTTATTGATGATAGGTTAGCCAATGAGTGAATAACTCTTGTTCAATGATTCTCTAATCATGATGCACCCAAACATGGTCTCTAATTCATGAATCTCATCGTGTCCGAAATATTGATCCACTCCTTAGTTAAGTCAGATCCACCATTTGCACAGACTGGATTCCTAATTGGGTCTCTCACCGTATCTAAAATATTGAGCCTAATTCATCCTCCAGCCTGTAGCATCCAATGCCTAATAGACATGATTGCATCTTTTCGGTGCAACTGAGCCACTATAACCAGCCGAGAATAATCAATTTCGGAAAGGATCCGCACATCTACAATGGTGGAAGACCTTAGACCTAATCTTCTTAGAAAGATTTGATTTAGATCTCATTAAACTAGACTTGACATAGTCATAACTATTATGACTAACCTAGTGGCATGGGTTAGCTTAGATTATTGACCACCTCAGATCAGAACTGAGTCAACAAACATGGCCAAGTAAGTGAGACCAATGGAAGGGATATGCCATTAACTCGATAAGAACGCATTCAAGTCGAGTAGCTTTCAATTAAAAATCTGTCGGTCGTATCTGCTAGACTTACCTTAGACACCAAATTATTGAGATAGAACCAATCGGGTTAGCCTACAATTCAGACTCTAACCAGTAAGCCTAATTAGGTCTTAGCTTGATCGATCACTCACGTGACTCGATCTTGATCCAGACTTAATCCTATTGAGCTGGTCAATTTAAGTAGTGTTGATCCCATTTAACCAACTCTTGATTCGATTTGATCAACCACTTAAACCTAATTGAGCTACCCAAGCCCGAACCCAGATTTATGAATATGTCTTAGATATGAAATTCTCAATTTTAGATCTAATTGATATTTCATAAACTTAATTCTTAATTAAGTCGAGATTCTTAAACAAAATATGTAAATAAGATCTTAGGATTTCAGGATCTAGGATTTTACAGAAAGTAAGTTTTCAATTTCTGATTAAGGACGAACACGCAGCACCCCTACACATCATAAGAACATCCCATCGAATGAAAGAAGAGGGTCTTTAAGTCCTACTTTGTTCTTATGATCGGACGGCCAAGGAGAACGTCTTAATCAAAAATATAACTAATCTACAAAAATAAATTAGATCTAAGCATATATCTCATATAAAAAATAGATCTAATTAAAAACATGTTTTGTATACATCACATGTATTATGCATGTATGTTTTTCATATCTAAATTATTTCATAATCATTTAAAAAATTAAATTTAGATTTGATCATATCAAATAGAATTTAATCTAGACTTACTTGTAGAACTATTCTACAACTAGTCTAAACATGCAACTATCATATCTCATATGAACAAATTAATTTTATTTTATTTTCTATTTTTAGATCTGATTATAATATTTATAATATCAAAAAATAAAAAATAAATAAATCTAAAAATTACTTTAATCAAACAAAAATTGTGATGAAACTAGACTACACATGGAACAATTCTATTCCTAATCTAGTTATGTATCTCATACATATTAGATCTAAATTAATTTATTTTAATTTTTTTTAATTTTTTTATTTTAGATCTAATCACATCTCATGTGATATCTAAAATTACTAATTAATGATATTAAATTAGATCTAAATAAATTTAATAAAATCCTGGCTCTGATACCAGTTGAAGGAAAATCTTGAATTTTTTGGATCAGGTTCGTTCAGATCTAATTGGATGGAGAGGCATATTTTAAAAATTCTCCTCTCAAATCTAGATCAGATCTGATACTTTTCAGATCTAATTTATGATCTGATATTTTAAAAAAAATTAAATTAAATTAAAATTAATTTAATTTTACCTTGATCCTGGGTAATCTGATTATTCGTTGATGATCTTGCGGAAGCTCTGAGGTTCTTGATCTAGCCATGCAAGTGCCTGACCTCTATCGGTATTCACTCGGACTGAATCTGGAGATCTTCTTCTTCTCTTTTTTTTTTTCAAAAATTAGATCTGGATCTGATTTGGAGGATCTTCAAAATATCTTCTAAAGATCACCCGTCGTCTCTGCAGCAGTGCTACCTTCTTTTTCGTCAGCCTTTTCTTGCCTGACTCGCACTAATCTGAAGAACCCAACTTTCTTCGACGTGGAGGAGAGAGAGGGTCACATGGTGGCATGGAGAAGAGAGAGGGATAGCCTTGGGGCATGGGCTAGGAGAGAAGTCCTATAAAAGTGGGCACAGATAGGGTCTATTTATAGACTTTGCTGCGCCATGTAGTGCTACATCACCCCGGTCAATCACGTCGCTTTATTCAATCAGATCTAAATCTAATTGATGGGATGAGACACCCACGAATTCATCCTA
Organism: Cocos nucifera; assembly: GCA_006176705.1. Lineage (NCBI taxonomy): Eukaryota > Viridiplantae > Streptophyta > Magnoliopsida > Arecales > Arecaceae > Cocos > Cocos nucifera. The sequence goes on along the minus strand of QRFJ01000006.1, from coordinate 7,110,393 downwards.
AGGTGGCGCCTAAGACTGATCAAAGTCTATAGGTGAGGGTCACCTAGTTTGAATCCAACAAGCAACCTGGAGTCCCATCCGTATGGGACTCCAGCATCCCTATCCATCGACGCACGCCATCCTAGGCGTGCGCCCCTTTTCTTTTCAATTGCTAGAGAGGGGACAAGCCCCTATCTGCTCTCCAATAAGTACATGACACATGGGCAGATTTTCAAGGGTCAAAGGTCAATGTTTGATCAAGTCAAAGTATAAGAATTAGTAGGTGATGAAAAATGGCAAGTGTTGTCTCAAATTTATCTCATAAATTAAGATAATTCTTTTCTGACTTAGACAAGCTCCAGTCAGATCAAATAAAGGTACCTAAGTGAGCACAAACTCATTTAGCTCAATCGAAACAACTTTTATGATAGAAAAAAAAAAGAACGTTAGGCTCAATCGTGTGCTAACACGATTTTCTTAAATCTAATTGAATCTTATTCAAATCAACTAAACTGTGTTAGTCCAATTGATGATATCCATATCCAAACCCTTATTTGTGTGATCCAGTTAGGTTCAGTTATGTATGATAATGGGACATGTCATGATCTCCATTATTAACATCATCGAAACTCCTTTCGATTAATCAGAACTCTTCTGATTCAAACAACTTAGAATGATCGATCATCTAAATCATTCTGGTTGCTCCCAAAATCCATTAGTGACACCTAGTAGTATATGGTGGCAACCCATCAAAATTAAAAATGAACCTCTCGGTGCTGCTACTTGTGTGATTAAGTTCTTCTATCTTGAGCCCCGATCAGATTAGGATTAAGGTGAACTCATCAAACCCTAATTTATATCATATGATTTAATCATTCGATTCAAGTCCAATGTGAAAATCTTAATAAAAACTCTTTCTATTATTTCACACTCTATCATGGCCATGGGCTTATGGATTTGATTATCATGATCATCATAGGACTGCTCCTCATCCACTGAGGTAGATAGATTCCATTTTGGTACAATCCAATTCCTACAATGAACATGCTATAGCCAACATACACCTCAGAATTTCGAATGGCTAGGAGATTGAGTCATGATGTAGTCAAACTATAACACCCTCAAAGTGAACTGCCGATGCACCTTAAGTCAAAGAACCAGACACACCACTGCAGCATTGAGTCAGTCATCGATGAGAAGGTAGACTTTCTTATGACTACTCGAGGTGGTCACATTCAGTGCCCTCATTCTCTAACGAGTACCTGTACTCTCGCTCTGGTGTCTCTACACCATAGATTCAAGACTCATCTACTATAAAGAAGCGATTGTACACTAATCTTTTGGATCAATCATCATCCTCATTATAATCTTTTGGTCAGGAGTATTTTATGAGTTAATAAATAAAAATTCATGTCTTAAATTTTTAACTTTTGAAAATATGAATTATCATTACCATTAAATTAAGGGATGTATCACAGACATAAAATACATGTATCACAGACACAAAATACACATATGTGATAGAAAATAATTTATTTTATTATTTATAGTCAAAATTATAATTTTGTCCTTAGAAGTGTATTACAGATGTCAGCCAATTTTGGCTTCTAGGTCATACATATCTAACACGAAATGCATCTTACTTTCTAGCTAGCAATTTAGTAGACATAAACAATAAATAAAGAAGAATAACCCAGACTGGGCAAAGCATTTGTAATTGAAGAATGTGTAAAAGAGATCTCAGGCTCTCTATATAGGCAAAATGGAAAAGAGGAAGGGTCAAGGACATATCTGAAAGGTCAAGTACGTTCAGTTCACTGCTAGATGGTTAAAAATGTTGACTACCATCAAAGAGGTAAAATAAAGAACTCAGGTAATACTGAACAAAGTCATTGGGCTCATCAAGTTCATGGTTGGGAAATATCCAAAGGCTCCAAGGTAACTAAATTTAGCACAAGTAGGCTTGCAAAAATTAGACAAGTGATGAACAGTGTGAATTTCTTGGTTGACTGTCATAGTGCATACTTTGCACCAACACAACTATATTTTTTTATTACATGAAAGGGAATTCTTATACCCCCTCCTCCCAAAAAACACTCGCACAAAACAGAACAAAGCAAAACAAAATCCCTTTCTAAATAATACCATCATTTGTATGTTCTTACACTCTCCTGATGAGTCTAAATTGGATCATATTTGCAGCTAAACTTTCATGCATCAAGAATTTGTATCTTAAAAGATTTTTGGTTATGCTGTTGGAGAATGATTTGTTGATTTATGTTATGATAGATATTAGACCAATTTGTGTAGGTTGCAACAAGGCAAGTTGCCAACACTCAAATAGTCGCATCGAGCTATGTTCAAAGAGTTTCTAAGAAGGTTGTATTTCTTATAGTCAGAGAAAAATTTTATTGTTAATATTCTATTTTGACTATTCTTGGTGCATAAATCGATCGTCGTCGGATCCAGCTGGAGTGGAGGTGGACGAGATCACCACCGGAGACCTACAAAATAAAATTTCATCCGGAGTCGGTGGGGGGTGGCTCCGACAGGACCCTCCGACGATCAAGTCAGCTCTGATCAACAGAAATGGAGTGCTCGAAAATGAGTTCCACAGAGCTTAGAGAAGGAGAGGAGAGCTTAGAACTTAGAGTTAGCATATCTGGAGGATCCTTTTTATAGTCGAAGCTTGATGGTGACAGCTACAGCTACTTGATGGTGGACCGCTCGAGGCTGCATTAAGTTTGATGCGGAGAGGATGGTATCATCAAATCGATAGTGATAGCCATACCGTCCGACAGTGATGGACTGCTCGAGGTCTGATGGAGTCAATCATGGAGGGGGGCACCGTCTGTAGCATCACCTGTGATAGACTGATGGTGATCGTTCGACCAGATTTAATGACGGTAGCACTGAGAAAGTGGATGTCGATTGATGGACCTCGGCATATATCGATTCCAAAAGAGTTTAGACTCCTGAAGGAGAAGCTCGAAAGGAGTTCGACTTCCATAGGCGTCTGGCTGGAGGAGTGCGGCTAAGGCTCGATCGCTGGAGAGTTTGGAAGGAGCTCGACTGCTGAGGAGTTCGGACAGTCGAAGGGGTGTCTAGGAGGAGTCCGGCTCCTGAAGAAGTCCGACTGAAGAAAAAGCTTGGAGGAAGTTCAGCTCCCGCAAGCGTCTAACTGGAAGAGCGCAGAGAAAGTTTGACTCTCGTGGGAATCTGACTAAAGCTCGACTGCTGAGGAGCTCAATCGAATGAAAGAGTTCGACTGAGATCCATTCGCTGAAGCTCTTCCATGGCTACCGACCACATTAGACTACACATCAAATTGAATTTTGGCAGGAGCGGGGTTTATCCCCAATAATAGTCTTCCCCACTTTCGAGTTCGAAACTCGAAGGAAGGAAGTGCAGAAAAGGCGACTGTCGAAGTTCTTTTTTGGGCTCCATGCTAGTTCAGGTCGAAGCTCGGGGTGGAGATCTCATTTTCAGCCAAAGTTGGTGTTGAAGTTGAAGCCCGAAGGAGATCTCATCTTCAGTCGAGGTTGAAGTAGATCTCGTCTCCTGCGGTCGAGGTTGGAAGTTGAGCTCCTCGGGGGGGGCGATATTGTCTCCAGCAGCCGAGGCTGACTCGGGGGAGATCTCTTCTTCTACAGTCGGGGGAGATCTCTGGTCGAGATTGATGCGGTTGCTCGGAAGAGATCTTATCTTAAGGCGAGGTTATCTTCTATCTTATCTCCAATCGAGGTTGTCTCGATCGCTCGGAAGAGATCTTATCTCTGATCGAGGTTGGCTCGGTCGCTCAGAAGAGATCTTATCTCTGACCGAATTTTCACGGTCGTTTGAAAAAGATCTTATCTCTAGCCGAGGTTGCTCGGATGCTCGAGAGATTCTATCTCTGGTCGAGGTTGGCTCGGTCGCTCGAAAGAGATCTTATCTCTGACCGAGGTTGTCATAATTGCTCGGAAGAGATGTTATCTCTGACCGAGGTTGGCTCGAGGGAGATCTTATCTTCCACGATCGAGGTTACCTCGGAAAAGATCTTATCTCCTACAGCCGAGGTTGCCTCGGAGGAGATCTTATCTGCTGCAGCCGAGGTTGCCTCGAAGAAGATCTTATCTTCCGCAGTCGAGATTGGCCCGAACCCTCAAGAGAGATCTTATCTCCTACGGTCAAGGTGGATGTGGGCGCTCGGGGGAGATCTTATCTCCTGCAGTCGAAGTTGCCTTGGAAAAGATTTTATTTTCTATAGTTGAGATTGGTCCGGACCCTCAAGGGAGATCTTATCTCCTGCAATCGAGATTGCCTCGAGGAAGATCTTATCTCCTACGGCCAAGGTTGATGCGGACGCTCGAGGAAGATCTTATCTTCTGTGGTCGAGTTGATGCAGATGCTCGAAAGAGATCTTATCTCCTATAGCCGAGGTCGGCCCAGATCCTCAAGGGAGATCTTATCTCCTACGGCCGAGGTTGCCTCGGGGGAGATATTTATCTCCTACGGTCGAGGTTGATGCGGATGCTCGAGAGAGATCTTATTTCTGCAGTCGAGTTTGCCTCGGAGGAGATCTTATCGTCTGCAGTCGAGTTTGCCTCAGGAAGAGATCTTATCTCCTATAGCCGAAGTTGGCCCGGACCCTCAGGAAAGATCTTATTCCTACGGTCGAGGTTGCATCGAAAAAAGATCTTATCTCCTACGATCGAGGTTGATGCGGACGCTCGGGGGAGATCTTATCTCCTACAGTTGAGGTTGCCTCGAAAGAGATCTTATCTCCACAGTCGAGGTTGGCCCGACCTCGAAGATCTCCTACAATCGAGGGCCTCGGAAAAGATCTTATCTCCTACGGTCGAGATTGATGCGAATGATTGGAAGAGATCTTATCTTCTACAGCCAAGATTGGCCTAGATCCTCAAGAGAGATCTTATCTTCTGTAATCGAGATTGCCTCGGGAAGATCTTATCTCTTTGCGGCCGAGGTTGATGCGAACGCTCGGAAGAGATCTTATCTCCTACAGTCGAGATCGATCCGGACCCTTAGGAAAGATCTTATCTTCTACGGCTGAGTTGCCTCGGGAGAGATCTTATCTCCTATGGCTGAGAATTGATGCGGGGCGCTCGGGGGAGATCCTATCTTCTACGATCGAGTTTGCCTCGGAAAGAGATCTTATCTCCTGTAGTCGAAGTTGGCCCAGACCCTTAGGAGAGATCTTATCTCCTGCGATCGAGGTTGCCTCGTAGGAGATCTTATCTCCTGCGGTCGAAGTTGATGCGAGCGCTCGGAGGAGATCTTATCTCTTGCAGTCGAGGTGGGCTTGGATCCTCAGGGGAGATCTTATCTTCTACGATCGAGGTTGCCTTGGGGAGAGATCTTATCTTCTGCTACCTAGGTTGATGCAGGTGCTCGGGGGAGATCTTATCTCCTGCAGCCGAGGTCGCCTCAGGAAAGATCTTATCTCCTACAACCGAGAATTGGCCCAGACCCTTAGGGGAGATCTTATCTCCTGCGGTCGAGATTGATGTGGATGCTCGGGGGAGGTCTTATCTCCTACAGTCGAGGTTGCCTCGGAGGAGATCTTATCTCCTACAGTCGAGGTCGGCCCAGACTCTCAGAAAAGATCTTATCTCCTGCAGTCGAGGTTAAAGGTCTTTGACTTGCTCGTATTAGGATGAGGTTCTCCTCTTATTCCTATCACGACAACTATTGACTGCTTCTTTTCTGTCATCATATAATTTTTGTATCCAGAAACAATATTATTGAAAGGAAAGAATTTTATCAAAAAAAAGTTACTGGCAGCACATCTCCATTTCAGGATTGTGGGAGCATTGTTACTCCAAATTTCCTCGGGCAGTAAGTTTCGGGCCAAACGACCTCCTCTATCTCATACTGGTCTTCTTAATTTGGAGCAAGCTTCTCTTGACTTTATCGCTGGGAGGTGACAGCCCACCGAAGTACCAATTTTCTCTCAGGGATAACGTTGATGACACCGTGAGGTGGCTGACCTCCCTGTCATTTCTGGCTATGGCAGCGCCCTTGGCCGATCTTTTTCTACTTCAGACTGGCATCGAAGAAATTTACCCAGCCGCCCCTTTCTGATGAGCTTCTCAATTTTGTCTCAGAGCTGAATGCATTCCTCAGTGTCGTGGCCGTGGTTGCGATAGTAGAGGCAGTACTTGCTTCGATCGTGCTTGTTTGGAAGAGATTGTAATCCTTCTGGTCTTGGAAGAGATCATAATCCTTTTGGTCTTGGTAGCTGGTTCTTAACTTTCATGAGAATTTGAGTTCGAGGAGTGTTGTGGGGAGCGCAGTCACGAAATCTTTCAGGAGGAGGACTTCTTCATGCCCTTCTATTGGAGCTTTTTTGGTGGTGAGCTCGAGGAGTTCGGGCCTTGCTTGCATTGGGGAGATCGTAAGCGCGGTCGAACTTCATTCTGTCCTCTTGTAAAACCTATGGAAGAACTTCATGCCCCTTTGTCGGAGCTTCCTTGATGACGAGCTTGAGGGCGAGTTCGGCGGTCTCGCTCATGCCAAACTTCATTCCATCCTCTTATGAAACCTTCATCGGAGCTTTCTTGATGATGAGCTCGAGAGAGAGTTCGATCTCGCTTGCGCTGGGGAGGTCGTGAATGCGGTCGAAACTTTATTCCGCCTCTTGTGAAACCTTCGTCGGGGCTTCCTTGATGATGAGCTCGAGGTCGGCCTCGCTTGTGCTGGGGAGGTCGTGAACATGGTCGAACTTCATTCTGCCTCCTGTGAAATCTTCTATGGGAGAACTTTCATGCCCCTTTGTCGGAGCTTCCTTGATGACGAGCTCGAAGAAAAGTTCGACGGCCCTCGCTCATGCCAAACTTCATTCCGCCCTCCTATAAAATCTTCTATGGGAAAACTTCATACCCCTTTATTGGGGCTTCCTTGATGACAAGCTCGAGGGGTAGTTCGGCGGCCTCGCTTACGCCGAACTTTATTCCACCTTCCTATGAAATTTTCTGCGGGAGAACTTCATGCCCCTTTGTCGGGGCTTCCTTGATGATGAGCTCGAGGGAGAGTTTGGCGGCCTCGCTTGCGCTGGGAAGGTCATGAACGTGGTCAAACTTCATTCCGCCTCCTGTGAAACCTTCTGTGGGAGAACTTCATGCCCCTTTATCGGAGCTTCCTTGATGATGAGCTCGAGGAGGAGTTCAGCAGCCTCGCTCATACCGAACTTTATTCCGCTCTCCTGTGAAACCTTCGTCGAAGCTTTCTTGATGGTGAGCTCGAGGGAGAGTTCGACCTCGCTTGCACTAGGGAGGTCATAAACGCGGCCGAACTTCATTCCACCTCCTATGAAGCCTTCTAAGGGAGAACTTCTGCTCTCTATTTCTTCTTCCTAAGGGCTATTGGTATGCTTGGCCAAATGCTCTTCCTTAAGATCGGTTTTTGACATCCTTATGGTGGGTTTGCTGACAAAGTCTCCGTCGAAAGCTGTCACACGGCCTGCATCATCTCGATGGGGCCACGAATCTGCTGGACCAGCAGGTTGAACTACTCCACATCTACGGTGGCTTCAGATGAAACCTGGACTATCGAGGCTGAAATGAGAATAGATAGACCTGGCATGGAGGTCGCCGATCGTCGAGTCGAAGCTCTCTTGAAGGCATTTTTTCTTTGGAAAAGAACTCTAGAGAGGAAGAAGAGAGATTTCCAGAGAGGAAAGAGAGAAATCATCGCCGAGCACTCCTTTAAGAACAAGAGAACCTCGAAGGTTCATGCCCTTCTTCTAGCGCCAATCTGTTGGTGCATAAATCGGTCGTCGCCGGACCTAGCTAGAGTGGAGGTGGATGAGGTCACTGTCAGGGACCTGCAAAATAAAGTTTCGTCCAAAGTTAGTGGGGGGTGGCTCCGGCAGGACCCATCGATGATCAAACCAGCTCTGGTCAATAGAAATGGAGTGCTCGAAAATGAGTTCCATAAAGCTTAGAGAAGGAGAGGAGAGCTTAGAGTTAGCGTATCTGGAGGGTCCTTTTTATAGACGGAGCTTGATGGTGATAGCTACAGCTGCCTGATGGCGGGCTGCTCGAGACTGCACCGAATTTGATGCGAAGAGGATGGTATCGTCAGGCCGATAGTGATAGCCATACCATCTGACAGTGGTGGGTTGCTCGAGGTTTAACGGAGTCAGTCACGAAGGGGGCATTGTCTATAGCATCGTCTATGGCAGATTGATGGTGACCGTTCGGCCAAATTTAATGATGGTAGCTCTGAGAAAGCAGACGTCGGTTGGTGAACCTCGGCATATATCGATTCCAAAGAAGTTCGAACTCCTGAAGGGGAAGCTCGGAAAGAGTTCAACTTCCGTAGGCGTCTAGCTGGAGGAGTGCGGCTAAGGCTCGATCGTTGGGGAGTTTGGAAGGAGCTCGATCGCTGAGAAGTTCGGACGGTCGAAGGGGATGTCTGGGAGGAGTCCGGCTCCTGAAGAAGTCTGACCGAAGGAGAAGCTTGAAAAGAGTTCAGCTCCTACAGGCATCTGGCTGAAAGAGCATGGAGGAAGTTCGGCTCTCGTGGGAATCCGACTAAAGCTCGACTGCTGAGAAGTTCGGCCGAATGAAGGAGTTCGACTGAGATCCATCCGCTGAAACTTTTCTATGACTACCGACCGTATTAGGCTGTGCATCAAACTGGACTTTGGCAGGAGCGGGATTTATCCCCAATAACTATATAACCTTATACTTACTTTTTGTTTAGCATAATTTCTACATTGACAACTATGATTAACTGCAATTTTATAAAAGAAGTTTGGTGGATATGATGAGACTGTTGACTTAGCACAATCCTCTCAGCAAGTTGGAGACAATATGACTATAGCGGCTTTAAATACATTTAATATACTTAAATACTATATATGATTCATATGTACAAGATAGTAACATTAGCCTTTTAATTTTAAATGCAGGATTCAATGTCTGATTAAACTAAGGTGATCTCTTCTAATAAGATCCTTTTGAAAAGATTGGCTGCTAAGTCTATAATGAAAGCTAATATGGATGGTAGTATTTAGGAAAAGGATCCTACAGCACAAATGAGAAGCAACAAAATGAAAATGATCATAAAGATTGAGAAAGATTAGTCGAAAACTTAGAAAATGATGATTTATATTATTTAGTTAAGAAAAACTTATTATTATTTTTTTTATTTTCTAGACTTATTTAGATATGCTAGTTATTTTTGTTGTGGATTGAGCAATCCGCATATGTGGATATGCTAGCTATTTATACAGATATGTTATTTGGTGGATATATGAACATGTTGTTTTTGTTTTCTTCAATACAACTGCAATTTAGTTTGATATATTAGCCTTCTTGAACTTTTTGAAAAAATGATAAAATATATGTGATCATTAGGTGTATAGCATAAAACAAAGGAATGAGAAGTAATATGGAATTGATATTATGATATTTTATGGATGATATGTCAAGATTTAGATAACTACGTACAAACTCATTAGGATTTAGCATCACTTTCTTAGTAACCCTGAGAATGAGCATAAATTTAATTTAGCATATATTATTTTAATAATATATATAAATAAATATATTATATATAATTTAATTATATGTTGTATTTAAATTTATATAATAAATTTTAAAATAATATCATACCGTGCGGGTACATAACTAGTATATATAACTAGGAGATACGCAATATAAATTTATTGGACTAATTTGGAGTTTCCAAAACTGATCTTCCGCGATACCACGGCGGCGGAATCTTGAGCCAGCGGTCAGCTGCCCCGTGTGGTGAACTAAATTTTATGCCGGAATTTGGGAACACGGAAGCATATTTCTGCTGCCACGGCAGTCATTTGCGGTGGCTTGCGGCGGCCGCACGCTGTCTCGGTTCTCGCACCGCCCCACGCGCACTCCTAACATGCGTCCCAACCCCAAAACCGCGCCGCGGTTGGGGAAACAATAGCAGAACAGAACAAAAGAAAGCTTGCAGAATAAATTATGTTCTTAGATTATACTTTTAAATAATTCTTAAACTTCAAATTTATCTTTTTAGGTAAACCAAGGCCAAAGCTGTATTAGATACATAAGATCAAGCGTACACATAAGACAGAATAGATTATGTACAGTAGTAAACCTAAATGTACAGAGGCAGCTAAACTGTGAGAAACGAATCAGCTCGATAATGAACGAAAGCCTGTATGCTTGTTGGATGGTAAGAGGCTGAATCAAAAACGAGATCCAGAGAATATATGTTTCATGTAGCAATGGCCAATAGGCCCAGATAGACAGAACCAACTATAGATATAACTGCGAAGAATAAAGTACTGTGATGAAGTATATGAGCATTGTTCCCATGAAGCCATAGCTTTGCAGTGCCTGAAGAAATATAGCATTGTTTCTGTTGGGGATAAATTCTGCTTTCATTGAAGTTCAGCTTGATGCTTAGCTTAATGCAGCTGGTAATTACGAAAGAGCTTCAATCAAAAATTTTCTCTCCAACGGTCGAACTCATTCAGTGGCCGAATCCAACCGAATTTTTTCAACAACCGAACCCCAGCCGAACTCCTTTCGGATCTCCCATTCAGTCGGACTTCTACGAGAGCCGAACTCCTTCCGGATTACTCCTTCAATCGGACTTCTAGGAGAGCCGAACTTCTTCCAAATTTCTTCTTCAGTCGGACTTTTATGGGAGCCGAACTTCTCCTTCAGTCGAACTTCTACGGGAGCTGAACTCCTTCCGGATTCCTCTTTCAGTCGAACTTCTACGAGAGCCGAACTTCTTCCGGATTTCTCCTTCAGTTGAACTCCTACGGAAGCTGAACCCCTTCCGGATTTCTTCTTCAATCGGGCTTCTACAGGAGCCAAACTTTCTCCAAATTTTTCTTTCAATCGAACTTCTACGGAAGCCGAACTTTCTCCGAATTTTTCTTTCAGTCGGACTTCTATGAAAGCCAAACTTCAAATTTCTCCTCCAATCAGGCTTCTACGGGAGCCGAACTCCTTCCAGATCCCTCCTTCAGTCGGATTTCTACATGAGCCGAACTCCTCTCAGACTCCTCCTTCAGTCAAGTTTCTACAGGATCCGAACTCCTTCCATACTTCTCCTTTAGCCGAACTCTTTCAAGAGCCGAACTATTTTCAGACTTTTTCTTCGATCGAACTTCTCTAAGAGCCAAACTCCTTCCGGACTTCTCTTTCAGTTGGATTCCTCCAATGGATTGCTTCCGGATGATCCTCTCCAGACGTATTTCCTTCAAGAATCCAAACTCCTCTGGAATTGATATATATCGAAGTCCACCAACCAACGCCTATTTCCTCCAAGCTATGGCTATTTAATCTCGATGAACGATCGCCATCAGTCTGCTATAGGCGATGCTACAGGCGGCGCCTCCCTCCGTGATAGACTCCATGCGATCTCGAGCGCATCGCCTCCCTCCGTGATAGACTCCATGCGGTCTCAAGCAGTCCGCTATCAAACGGTATGGTCGTCACCATTAATCAAGCTCTATCTATAAAATGGAATCCTCCAGATATATTTTTTCTAAGCTCTCTTCTTCTTCCTGAAATTCTGTCGAACTCTTACCTGAGCACTCCATTTCTGTTGGTCAGAAGAGCTGACTTGATCGTCGGAGGATCCTACCGGAGCCACCACTACCAACTCAGGATGGAACTTTATTTTGCAGATTACCAAATGCGACCTCGTCCTCCTCTACTCCAGCTCGTTCTAATATCAACCAGATTCTGCACCAACAGAATTGGCGCTAGAGGAAGGACCTCTATCTTTGAGGTACCCATATTCTTAAAAGAGTGCTCAGTTGATCCTGTCGACCTCCTCCTTCAAGGTTCATCTCCACCATCTTCCTCGATCCCAGAAAATGCCTCCAAAGAAGGCAACTATCCAAAGATCTACCACTTCTATCATCAGGTCTGAGCCAAATCAATCTATTCCTACTCTATCCCGACGCTTCAGTCACCACCTTCACTGACAGCCATGGTAGATTCGGAGCAGTTTAATCTATTGATGCAGTGGTTTTAGAGCCTCACCGAAATGGTGCAGGCCATGCGACAGCCTCCGATGGCAATCCCATTAAAAAACCCGCCATCGAGATGTCAGGAGTCAGTCCCAAGGAGGGGCACTTGGGCTAGCATGCCTGTTGCCCTAAGAAAGAAAAAACAGAGAGCAGAGGATCTTTGCTTGGATCATGTTTCTTCTTCGGAAGAAACTTTCTCCATCCACATTCGGAAGCCTCCTCAGACTTGCGATCGAGTTGACGACCTCGATCAGAAACTACTGGAGATGGATCGACAAATTGAGGAGCTCGGCCACGTCGCCCCAGCTCACCATGATGACGTCCGCACCGATCCCTCTTTTTCTTTCCAAATTATGCAAGAGTCTGTTCTTCTAAACTTTAAGCTCCTTCAATTTAAAAGCTACGATGGAACCTCTGATCCAGTCGATCATCTGAAAGTCTTTTGGACCATGATGCTGCTCTATGATGCACCAGATGCCATATTATGCTGAGCTTTCTCATCTACCTTAAAGAAAGCAGCAAGATACTGGTACTCGACATTGAAGTTGGATATGATTTTTTTCTTTGATCAGATGAGCCATCAGTTTATGGTTCACTTCGTCAGCAGCCAATGTCCGTGCTGAGGTTCGAATTTACTGATGAACATCAAGTAGGAGAAAAAATTCATCCAGACTTATGTCACCCAGTTTAATGCTGCTGCGTTGGAGGTCCGAAATCTGGATCAGTCAATTGCGATGGCCACACTCAAGGATGGCCTTCGGAAGAATGATTTATTATTTTTTCTGAAGAAGAAGTATCCTAAAAATTTTGTCGATCTGCTAGCTCGGGCCGAGGGATATGCCCATGTGAAAAAAACCTTCAAATTGAAGAATGAAGAAGTCGTAGGAGAGCGGCAGGTGGACGAATCTAGCAAATCTACGGCTGATGCAGGATTGAATGAAGTTCGACCGTGCTCACGAACTTTCTTCGAGCACAAACGAGGCCGAACTCCCCCTTGAGCTCGTCATCAAAGAAGCTCCGACAAAAGGACACGAAGTTCTCCCCTTAGGAGGTTTCACAGAAGGGCCGAATGAAGCTCGACCATGCTCACGGACCTCCACCCAAGCGCAAGCGAGCCCGAATTCCTCCGTGAGCTCGTCATCAAAGAAGTTCCCACAAAAGGGCACGAAGTTCTTCCCCTAGGAGGTTTCACAGATGGGCCGAATGAAGCTCGGCCATGCTCACGGACTCTCCCTGAGTGTAAGTGAGGTCAAACTCCTCCTCGAGCTTGTCGTCAAGGAAGCTCCGATAAAAGGGCATGAAGTTCTCTCCCCATGAGGTTTCACAAGAGAGCCGAATGAAGCTCGACCACGCTCATGGACTCCCCCCGAGTATAAACAAGTTCGAACTCCTCGAGCTCATCATCAAGAAAGCCCCGACAGAAGGATACGAAGAAGTTCTCCCCAAAAGATTTCATAACTATGCCCCCCTTAATGCTCCACAGACGTCGAACTGAAGCAAGCCAATGGCGCTACTGTAGCTAGAACCACCAATGAGGAAGAAATAATAAGAAGATCGACCGCCTCCCGGCATCATCAATACTATCTCTGATGGGTCTAGTACTTTGGTGAGTCACCATCTCTCAGCCTCAGAGCTAGAAAAAACTTGTCCCGAATTGAAAAGGTCCATATGAAATAGAGAAGGTCATCCGGTCCAGAACTTACTATCTAAAGAAGCTCGGAGGAACAATGCTCCCACAAACTTGAGACTCAGAGAATCTGAGAATATACTATCGATAATTTTTCTTCAATAAAATTTTTCTATTTTAACATTATTATTTTTCGGTGCAAAAATTACCTGATGACAGAGAAGAAGCAATCAATAGTGGCCATGTTAGAAACAGAAGAAGAACCTCGTCCTAACATGAGCAAGTCGAAGGCCTCGTTCATTTTAGATGAGATAGAAGGAGAGACCCTGAAAATGGCCCTTATATACCCCCATAGTCCGTTAGAAATAGGAGAAGAACCTCATCCTAACGCAAGCAAAGTCGAAGGCCTCGTTCATTTTAGACGAGATGGGGGAGAGGCCCTAACAACGCCCTTATATGCCCCCACAGTCCATTAGAAATAGGAGAAGAACCTCATCCTAACGTGAGCAAAGTCGAAGGCCTCATTCATTTTAGACGAGATGGGGGGAGAGGCCCTGACAATGATCCTTATGTGCCCCACAGTCCATTAGGAACATGAGGAGAACCTCGTCCTAACGTGAGCAAAGTCGAAGGCCTTGTTCATTTTAGACGAGATGAGGGAGAGAGGTCCTGACAACGGTCCTTATGTGCCCCCACAGTCCGTTAGGAATAGGAGGAGAACCTCATCCTAACATGAGTAAAGTTGAAAGCCTCATTTATTTTAGACGAGATTGAGGGAGAGGCCCTGACAACGATCCTTATGTGCCCCCATAGCCTATTAGAAATAGGAGAAGGACCTCATCCTAACATGAGCAAAGTCGAAGGTCTCATTCATTTTAGATGAAATGAGAGGAAAGGTCCCGACGACGGTCCCATTGTGCCTTACAACAATAGGAGATAAGATATTCTTCAACCTCGGCTGGAGATAAGATCTCTCCCGAGCTTTAACTACAACTTCAATCTCGATTGGAGATAAGATCTCCTCCAAGCTTCAATTTCAACATCAACCTCAGCTAGAGATAAGATCTCCTCCGAGCGTCAACGTCTAAGTCATCAGGAGAGAAGATCTTCTTTAATCTTGGCTGGAGATAAGATCTCCCTCGAGCTTTAATTTCAACATCAACCTCGATTGGAGATAAGATTTTCTGCGAGCATCAACGTCTACATCATCAGGAGATAAGATCTCTTTCAACCTCGACTGGAGATAAGATCTCTTCCAAGCTTCAACTTCAACGTCAACCTTGGCTGAAGATAAGATCTCTTTCGAGCTTCAACGTCTACGTCAATAGAAAATAAGATCTTCTTCAACCTCGACTGGAGATAAGATTTTCCTCGAGCTTTAATTCCAACATCAATCTCGACTGGAGATAAGATCTCCCCCGAGCGTCAACGTCTACGTCATCAGGAGATAAGATCTTCTTCAACCTTGGTTGGAGATAAGATCTTCCCCAAACTTCAACTACAACTTCAACCTCGGCTGAAGATAAGATCTCTCCCGAATTTCAAAGTCTACATCAATAGGAGAGAAGATCTTCTTCAACCTCGGGAAAAGATAAGATCTTCCATAAGCTTTAACCGCAACGTCAACAAAAGATAAGATCTTCTTGGACCTCGGCTAGAGACGGGATCCCTCCGAGCCTCAACTTCAACGTCAACCTCGGCTGGAGACAAGATCCCTCCGAGCTTCAACTTCAATGTCAACCTTGGCTGGAGATAAGATCTCCTTTGAGCTTCAACTTGATCTGGTGCAGAGCCCTAAAGAGAACTTCGGTAGTCGCCCTTTTCGTACTCCCTTCCTTCGAGTTTCGAACTCGAAAGTGGAGAAACTATTGTTGGGGATAAATCCCGCTCCCACCGAAGTTCAGTCTGGTGCTTAGCCTAATGCAGCTGGTAATCACGGAAGAGCTTCAATCAAAAATTTTCTCTCCAGCAGTTGAACTAATTCAGTGACTGAACTCCTTCAATGGTCGAATCCAACCAAACTTTTCCAACGATCGAACCCCAACCGAACTCCTTCCGGATCCCTCCTTCAGTTGGACTTCTATGGGAGTCAAACTTCTTCCGGATTCCTCCTTCAATCGGACTTCTACGGCAACCGAACTCCTTCCGGATTCCTCCTTCAGTCGGACTTCTACGGGAGCCAAATTTTTCCTTCAGCCAAACTTCTCCTTCAGTCGAACTTCTATGGGAGTCAAACTTCTTCCAGATCCCTCCTTCAGTCGGGCTCCTATGCGAGCTGAACTCCTTCTGAATTTTTTTTTTAGTTGGGCTTCTACGGAAATCGAACTTCCTCCGAATTTCTTCTTCAGTCGGACTCCTATGGGAGCCAAACTTCTTTCAAATTTTTTCTTCAGTCGAACTTCTATGAGAGCCGAACTCCTTTCGGATCTCTTCTTCAGTCGGATTTCAACAGGAGCCGAACTCCTCCATGAGCTAAATTTTTTTAGACTTCTCCTTCGATCGAACTTCTCTAAGAGCCGAACTTCTTTCAAACTTTTCCTTCAGTCTGATTCCTCCAATGGATTGCTTCCGGATGATCTCCTCTAAACGTATTCCCTTCAAGAGTCTGAACTCCTTTGAAATTGATATATGTCGAAATCCACCAACCAACACCTGCTTTCTCCGAACTACAACTATTAAATCTCGACGAACGATCGTCATCAGTCTGCTACAGGCGAAGCCCCTTTCCATGACAGACTTCATGCGGCATCGAGCGGTCTGCTACCAGATGGTATAGCCATCACCATCAATCAAACTCCATCTATAAAAAGAAATCCTCCAGATACATTTTCTCTAAGCTCTCTTCTTCTTTTCGAAACTCTGCCGAATTCTTATCTGAGCACTCCATTTCTGTTGGCCAGAAGAGCTGACTTGATCGTCGGATGATCCTGTCGGAACCACCACCACCGACTTCGGATGAATTTTATTTTGTAGGTCACCGACGACAACCTCGTCCTTCTCCACTTCAGTTCATCCCGACATCAACTAAATTCTGCATCAATAATTTTCATAAAGCCATAGCTTTGCAGTGCCTGAAGAAATATAGCCTACAAGACTAAACCCAGGGCAGTACTATCAAAACACCTGACCCCAAAATCCTTGCTATTTAATGAATAACCATTGATGCCACGATGCATAAGAAGCTCCGAAATAGTGAAGAAGTCCTTCCCATCTGATATATAATGAGAAGAGCCGCATGGATTGATGTAGAGCAAGGTAAATAGATGATGAGGCATCCAGTATGATAGACAAAGCATACAGCATACTGAAGAAGTTGAATGTTATAAAACTCCATATGTCTAATAAAACCTTCTAATTATGATCGTGTAGATAGTCGGCAAAGACCCATAAGCAATTAAAGTAGATAACCCAATCTATAGAACAGCCATGACAGTAGCTATAGCTATAACAAGGGGATAAGAAGGATCGGCCAAGGAAATCAGTATACAATATTGAATCAACACACTACAACAAAAAAGATCTATGATAGCAAAACCATGGCAAAAAAATATAGAAAATCATTAGTAAAGCCTATACCAATGATTGGTGCATCGCAGCAATAGGTAGCATTGCTAAAAGCTATTATCATGATTTTGGTGAATGTTAGTATACACAAATTTATGCTAACAGTTTTGAATCATCCGATAATTTGTAACCATTAATATAACTTACTGTAGCAGTTAAAGCAATTAAATCAAATATTATTTAAAAATACTATCATATTTATAATCATATATTTTTTATAAATTAATATTAAAAATTTTTATAATCAAATATTATCCTCGAAGATCCATAAAAGTAGATAACCCAACCTGTAGAACTGCCACGACAGTAGCTATGGCTAAAACAAGGAGATAAGAAAGATCGGCCAAGAAAACCAACATACAATGAATCAGCCCATACATCAACACGTTGTCTGAAGCAGTGGAAAGAAACAAAAAAGTAGTATATTACCCATGTAGAAGTAACAGAAAAGCAGACGAAGAACAACTAAGTTGGAAAATGTAACTGTAACTTCAGTAGACTTGTAAATGCTGTAATTCTTGTAACGAGCCAGAGGAAATAAAAACATAAAGGTAAACTGGTTGCAAGTAATGGATAAGGAGCATCCACCAAAAAAACACACGTAACCACATTAACGACTAGAAAGAAACATCAAAAAGAAAGAGGCAGCAAGCAATATCAGATTGAAAGTAATTGTGAGGATCTGTATCGATGCGCATTTAATCTACATTGATTATTTGCTAAAAAAATTTTAAATATTCATATAAAATCAAAAAATATAAATAATATCTTTCGAATAATCTTTTTAGATGAGATCGTGTGGATTATTACAAATGTATGGATTTAGATTCTCAATCTAGCAAGAACGGTAGGATTTAAATGGATAAAATATATGAAAATCCATATGGACATATATTTAGTACTACGTCTAAGCAATTATAAATAAAGCTGAAGATGGTAAAAAAATGAAATTAAGAGAAAGAGAGGGATGATGAATATCCAAAAAAATTCTAATTTGATCCTTTGAGTTTTACTTGTATTTTAATATCATCCTTTTGACCAATTTGGACCAATTTTTGATACCAAAAAATTTCGTGTGATACACACATGATGTTCTTTTTTTTACTAGCACCAATACCAATATATGGATGATAATATTACATTACTGATGAAAAATTTTATTTTGATAATGGGCTATATGCATGATAATGTGGCATACAATACATGATAATAAAATTTTCTGCCAAAAAACGTCAACGACATCATCATTTATATGCTATGTTATTATTCATATATTATAAATTATATTTTTTATCTTTTAAATTTTATAGATATTTTTAAAATATCTTTATAATTTAAAAATCTATAATTGGATCCCTTAATTTTTAAATATGATTCAATATAGCCTTCTCAACCAATTCTAGCTAGTTTTTAGTACCGGAAAGTTGTATGTGATGCACATGTGATATTCTTTTTCATGTCGATAGGACAAGAGATAGAGAGAGAAGGAAGGAAGACGGTTGCATGAGGAGGCAGAGGAGTAAGGTGATGATAAGCTCGAGTGGTGGGCTCGTTGATAAAGGAAGGGCGAAGAGCTGGTGAAAGAGGTCAGCACCACAATGAAAGTGTAGCAGAAGGAGGGGGTTAGAGGGCCAAGGGTGGAGGAGTAGGGGGCGGGGCACAGGGGTCGGATGCTGAAGACAACGAAGAGGTCGAGGAGCGGGTTGGGGGGGTCGTGCGGGCGTATGGGTCCTAACCAGAGGTTTCAACTATTCCTTGTATCAAAAACTGACTGAAATTGGCCAAAAAGACTATATTAAATTATATTTGAAAATCAAAAGATCTAATTAAAAAGTTTTAAATTATAAAAATTATTTAAAAATATTTATATAATTTAGAAGATCAAAATATAATTTATAATATATAGATGATAATTAATGTGTTACTGATTGAATATTTTTGGATAAAAAGTTTTATTATGACATGTGCTACATGATCAGCTGTGTACCGTATCATCAAAATTAAAATATCTATACATTATACCATATCATCACGAACATGTTGACCTTGGTTCCAAGTTCCAACGAAGAAAAAATGCCGCATGCACATCCCATGTAGGATTTCGATGTCCGATAGAAGCGGGCGAAAGGGTGATATTAAAACACAAGCAAAAGTTTTAAGGATCTAATTAAAAATTTTAAAGTTTAAAAAATCAATTAAAAGCGAGAACTGAAGTTGGAGGTCTAAAAATATAATTTATTGATGTAATTTTTAAGAACCATATAAAAGGGAGACTTGAAGTTGGAGGAACAAGAATACAACCTGTCCATTTATTTTTTTCCTCCCATACTCAGCTCATACACCACCCACTGAAAGTAAAAGGCCCAAACCATATAAACACCTTAACAGCATCAGGATTAAGTATTTAATACTTGAACCGAGTTAACCGCATGAGATGGTGGCTCCGATCACCCAGACGACTTCGTCCCTTTCTCCGCGTCCTTCTTCGTCCCGTACTCGTGCAGCAGGAGCTGCAATTCTGCGGCCGCGATCAGGAAATGGACCGCCTGCATCGGCCGAAGGATCTCCACCACCCCCTTCAACGTCTCCAGCCTCTATTCATCCGCCTTCTCCAAGACTCTCCGCATCTTTTCCCTCTTCTCCTGCATCGCCGGCTCCATCATCTGCGCTGCCTCTCCGGATCCTCCCATCTCTCTCAGCACGTGCGAGAGCTCCACCATCTGCGTGTCGGCGACGCCCTCCTGGCTCCTCGCCTCCTCTTCCGAGATCTCCCTCTCCTTCCGGATAATCCGGCGCTGGTGCTCGTTGATGCGCTCGAGCTGGTCCTGCGAGAGGTCGGCCAGGTCCCGCGTGGGCACCCCCCGGATGACCTCGTCCCGCTGGGCCTCGAGCTGGAGGCCGGACTTGGAAAAGAACAGATGGAACGCGACGCTCGGCCGCCTCCCGCCGACCCAAAGGAATAGATTCTCAGTGGAGCTGGTCCACGTAGGGGAGAACATGGGCGTCACGTCGCGCGTCGCGCAAGCCGCCTTGGCGCGGTAGTAGTTCTCGCAGTGGCCGAGGACGCGCTCGACGAGGAGCGTGAGCCGGCGGTCCTTCTCGGCTTCTTCTTCGGGGGTCTCCGGGCGCGGGGTGGAGGCCGCGGCGCGGAGGGCCTGGAGGTCGCTGTCCATCTCGGCAAGCCAGCACTTGTAAAACCTGGCGACCCGCTCGCTTGGTCCATCGGGCATGTTGCTGGAGGTCATGAGGCATGGGACCATCCAGAGAGCAAAGAGACAATCTCCTTACAAGACTTAAATATAAGGCTGCGGTTGCAGTCGTTTGTCAGCCGTGACGCGATATCCTGGCAGCGGTTGTCTGGATGTTCGTTTCGTGGATGCATCCAGCTGCTGCTTAGCTGTGTACCTCCGCCTTTTACTTTCTCGTGGCGTTCGGAACGGGCGTGAGGGATATATTATGGCTCCGGATTTGGGACGGGACGGGGGGGCTGGGAAAGGGCCTGAAACTGAAAGTGGACTTTCCGCGGGCGGCAAACGGCGGATCTATACGGTCGGATTTTGAGGAGCTCTGTACCCTCCTTCCAAGTTGTGCGGATATTCTGCGTAGAGAAATATTTTATACGGATTGACGTAGAGTTTATTGGATCATGTATTAATTATTTTTTAATATATATATTTAATATTTGTAATTATATTTTTTATTTAAAATTTTGAATGATAAAAATATTTTTTTATAAAAAAATATAAATATATATATATATATAATTTTATGATATAACATCCTGTTATAATATTTTTTTCTAAAAATAATTAAAAAAATATTTTCATAGGTATCACTTAGATATTTTGTATGAAAAAATTCATCATAGAATTTCATAATAATATGATCATATAATATCATAATTTTTAAAAATAAAAAAATATTTTAATCATTTAAGATTTTAAATAAAATAAAATATTAATATTAAATATATATTAAAAATTGATGACTACGTGGTTCAATCAAATGAAGTGATATTTTTTTTTATAACGAATGTGATGTCCTAAGTGGTTTAATTAAATTAGAGAATTTTTATTTTTATTTTTATTTTATAAAAAAATATGAATATTTTAATTTTTAAAATTTGATTTTTATTCTTTTTTAGTATTCAAAGTCTATTTTGATTTTAATTTCGATCACAAACCAAATATATTGGAGGATAAAATCATTTAAATTCTTTAGTGGAATACTATAGTTTGCTTATATGCTCGCCAAAACTATTGTTGTCTTCATTATTCAAGAAAAGATATTTAGGGAGTTTTATATGGAGCTACAGAATCAGATCAAACAAGAAATGTGATAACTTGGTTCAATTGGACCAGTCGTACGAATTTTAAAGTGGAGTTTTCTTCTCCAATTGATTTCAGAAAGAGCCAGAGTCCTAAGACAAAAAGAATCCTAGAACTCTATATAAATAGCCTTCACATCCCTCTATGACCCTCTACTGATAAACATCGAATCGTCTTTTTTCTCTTTTCTTCCATTGAAGTCGTGGCCTTCCATTCTTATGCCCACAAAAAAATTAAAGTTAGGAGCTCATCAAAGCGAAGGTAAGATCCCAAACCCACCTTCTCTCTCTCTTTTCCATCTTCTCTTGGACTTGGGCATGACCGCTGGCCATTAGTTTCATCGAAAAATCATGAAAAAGAAATTTTCTATTTTGATCGAATATTTTTATTTTTTTTTCAACCACCACCACCACCATCCCTTGATGTCGGACTAGTGGTCAAGTTGTCTAGCCTCCCTATGACCCTCCACAAAGGTGCCATGGTTGTCGGCCAACAACCGAAAAAATAAAAAAAAAGTTGGGTGCCTTGTTTGTTGAGCCCTTTCTTATGAACCCTGACAAGCCACTGCCACTAACCATGCACTGCTGCCCATAGTCGGTCATCTATTACCGCCACCTATTGCCAATCCTTCAGTGACTAGCCACCAACTCCTTTGCTCCCCTATTAAGCTAAGAAGGGAAGAATAAAAGAAAGAAGAAGAAGAAGAAAAGAAAAAATGAAAAAGAGAGAGAAGGACTCTCTCTTGTCTCTCTCTTCTCTGTAAATTTCTCTCTACACTCTTTTTCTCTCTATATGATCCATGGATCCCAGTATAAACTTGAGATATTCTTTTCAAAGAAATCCAAAATCACTTCGATATCCATACAGTATGTCGAATCCTAGCTGGACCCTTGCCAGATATTCATAAAATATAATCATTATCACGCTGGTATGACTTTTGAAAATCTCGATCATGATTTTTTCTTTTGAGGGATAGGAACACACTCTCTCTTTTTTCTCTCTAAGACGACCAATGAATTCTATTTCTTTGTCTCATAAATTCATGTTGACCCTCAGTTAGGAGGTCCTAAACTGCTCCAATGCCTAGGTAGCATGTTGGATTGACCACCCAATCTACAATCTCTTTTTCTTATGATTGAATTTATTGAATAGAAAATAATTATATTATTAATATGTTAAATAGGTTCGATAAATTTGTCTAGCGAAGTTTGAAATGCTAGGATAGAAGAAGTAACCCCGATACTTCTTATTCATTTTTGAATTATCAATTATTTTATCATAAAAAATTTATTATGTGCTTTCATCAAATAAGGATTGAGCAAATATTTTATGAAACTCATGAATTATTGTAAAATCGTGATTCTATGCGTATTTATATGTGAATGACTTATTTATGAAATATGAACTCCATATTTATGAAATTTATGTTATCATGAAAAGAATGATTTCACGATTGTTTTATTGTTAAAAACTATTTATGAACCATGAGCTTTATAAAATGATATAGTATCTTATTAACCATGACTTAAGAAAATATGATTCAATGAAATATAATTTAAGAATATTTATTTCAAGAAATATGATAAAAGGCTCTCAAATAGCTGTATGTGATCTCTAAAAATGGAAAAGATCGACATCCGCAGCTAGCATCCATACAATCCTGCAACGAGTAATGGTAGTTGGCATACGACTCTACCAATGGATAATAGCAATTGACATATGATATTGTTAAGGGATAATAGTAGTTGGTATATGACCCTACCAATGGATAATAGTAGTTGTACATGATCCTACCAATAAATAATTAATAGTAGTTGGTGTTTTATCGAGCACGATTCTATCATGGATATAATAGTAACAACATGATATGACAATATGATAGATGATTTATGACTTTATCTATAAAGTTAATATGATTTATGAATTTATTTATGCTATGCATTGAAAATCATGTTTATGTAAATTATTAGGATCATCTAGGCAGAGTATTTCGGAGCGATGCACAGCAGATACGATAATTGTAGAAGAAAGAAAAAAATAAAATCTCATAAGTCCAAACATAGAAAATTCACGTGGTTCGGAGTTTCTTGCTTCTACATCCACGGTCGCATAGAATAATTTTTTTACTAACAATAAAAAATTTACAGGAGATAAAAAATAAAAAGAATCACTCTTTTTCTCTCTCCTCTAGATGCAAGAATAACTCCAAATAGAAAGAAGAAAATCCCATCTAGAGATAATTTTCTCATCTAGTGATCTCGTAGATTGTACATAAGAAGAATCCTTATCTTCTTACAAGAAGAATCCTTACCTTCTCTCCCTTTTTCTCTCTTAAAAAAAATCTTTTTTCTCTCTTGAAAGAGCTTTTGGGTACTCTGTCTGTGTCCTACACATTTTGCCAAAGCTCCTCAGCCCACAGACTATTTTATAACTAAAAAATTGCTTCAAACTGAGCCAAAAATGGAGTTTAATTCGAGTCGTAATCAAAGTCTAACTAACTTTTGACCATCCGATTAACTCATCAGTCATTCGATTGTGCTTCAGATTGCCATCCAATTATGCCTGATCAAGCCTATCATGACTGCAATTAATGTCCGCTATTTGATCCCGCACAATCGCACGATCCTGCTATCGTGCGCCGCGTGTACCATACTCCCAGCCACTCCTATGCCCGCCAGCATGCCAAAATGACCAAACACTCCCTGAACGCCATGTGAGTTAATTGGTAGACCCCTTAGGGGTCTACGTCCTCCATGCATCCCCCACTGGTCCGCCATGTGGTGTAAACCATGGTGGGCCATGCATGTTTGCATGCACGCGCTTGCGCAATGGGCAACGCGGGTGTCTGGCCTGCTCACTGGCCTAGGCCGCATGCCAGAGTAGGTCGCACGCTCGTGCCAGGCCTTCTCTTTCTCTTTCTTTTTTTTCTCTTGAAAAAAGACCTCTTCTTTTTCTTGGAAGAGCTTTTGAGTGTTCTATCTATGTCCCACACGTTCTACCCCTCAAGCTCACAAGCTATTTTATAGTCAAAAAAAATTACTTCAAATCGAGCCAAAAATGGAGTTCCGTATCCTAATCAAAGTCCAACTGACTTCTAACCGTCCGATTAACTCATTAGCCGTCCGACCGCACTTCATATCACCATCCAATTGCACCTAATCAGGCCCATCATGACTGCAATCAATATCCGCCATCCGATCGCACGCAATCGCATGATCCTACTATCGTGTGATATACGTAGACCATGCATACCGTACTCCCACCCAATCCTATGCCCACCAGCATGCCAATATGACCAAACAGTCCTTCAACGCCGCATGAGTTAATTGGTAGACCCCTTAGGGGTCTATGTCCTTCGGCCCTCGCTGGTCCGCCATGTGGCATAGACCTCAATGGGCCATGCGTGTTTGCATGGACGTGCTCGTGCGATGGGCAGCATGGGCATCTGGCCCCTGCACCGACCTGGGCAATGCACTCATGCCAGGCCGTGCCCACTTGCCGAGCCGCACCAGCCAGCAGGCTAAGCCACTCGACCCTAATTTTTTTTTTTCTTTTTTTTTTCTTAGACTTTTTCTAGGCTTTCTGGTTCTTGAACTTCTCTTATGGATAGATTAAACTCCACCATCCAACATAAATTATATAATTTATGCATATACAAAAATATGATTAATTTATGATATACTGTTGTTATGAAAAGTTTTTATCTTTCAATAGTAATCATCTTTTTTAAAAGATTTATTTATGCATGTATAAATTTATGTTTGATCCGATAAAATAGTGAAAGATTTACTTAGTTAACTGATATAACTTTTTTTTTTTTTTTATAGAAAAATAAGATTAGAAATAACAGATAATCTAGACTTGGAAGTCTATACTAACAAGCTTGAAAATTATTGAATGTTTATGGACTTATAGTCACTTATTTTATAAATTTTGATACGTAAATTTTAATTTTTGATATTCGATTTAAATGCTTTAAATCAATTTTAGTTTAACTAATAATTTAAATTATTTTTTTATTATTTTTTATTTATAATAAATTTTAGTTGATTATGATTGATTGGTTGCGTATTATTGTGTACTGTACCTCTCGATAACATGATGATGATATATTCTAGATTTGGGGTGATAAGAAATAAGTAATTTTTCAATATAGACTCTTCCGGTTCAATTCTTTGTGCGGATACATGGCTTAGTTATATATGTAAAATAACTGGTCACATATCACTTCATTTCGCTACGATGGAAAATAGCTCAACAATCTTGCCTGTGATGGAAGAAGATTGAGTCTTGATTGTAATCAAACATAAGGTTTGTGATAACCATGCTGGGATGCAAAAAAGAGTATTGTAAGCTCTATCTTTCAGTAATGTTCGGCGATTAGTAAAAGAATATGTTTGGTTGAAGAAGTTATACTCTTGATTGAAAATGAAAGTCATTTGGTTGAAGAGAGTTTCATTTTCATTTTCAATTTCAGGAGAAAATGAAAATCATATCAATTCTCTATAATTCAATTCTTATACTTATATAATATTTAAATTCTATTTTAATTTTAATCAAAAACGAAATATATTAGGGGATATAACCATCCGATACAGTATCCATTTCAATTTATTTTAATTTTTACTTTAGTTGTAAAATAAATATATCCTAAAAATTCTACGAGGAAAATAATAAGTGAAAAATCATATCGTGTCCATATATATAATATGAAAAAATCCCACTGCACAACTAAACTCTTGCTTAAACAAATAAGAAAAAGGCAGCTCGCCACTGTTATAAAAAGATTTTTTATTGATTATGATGGAAATTACCATAAATTTCATTAATGGTAAGCTTGGGCAAACGTTTTTGACTCCACGCCATCTCCGACATGTGAGCATTTGAGTTTTTCTTACATGGATTTTGTTGTGATTTTGATCTTGAAATGCTTGCTTTGTCGTACTAGAAGCATAAACATGATCAACATTAATTCAGTTGCAAAATTTGATACCTGAAATTGAAAAAATATGTCAGGCTCGAGCAACAAGACCCGATGTCACGCGCGCTCAAGCTACCCACGGTTTCTGTCTGGGCCCCTCTCCAGCAGGAATGCCGCCTATCTTATCATCCTTCGTAAGCTTGAAGGCTTTTAGAAGCAGTTCATCACCATTGGTGCTAATAACTTCGACAATCAATACCAAAGTGTAAAAATTCTTCGTCTTCTTCGAAAGTGCATCGACGGGATAAACATCGACGACCACATACCTCTCCTCCTCTTTTTTTTTTTCTTCTTTTTTTCTTTTTTTATTTTTTAAATAATTCACTATGTTAGAGATAAATTCTACTCCTATCGAAGTATAGTTCGATGCTCAGTCTAATGCAATCAGTAGCTACGAAAAAACTTCAGCAGACGGATCTTAGCCAAATCCTTACAACCGATCGAACTTTTCAGCGATCGAGCTCCTTCGGACTCACAGCATCCGGACCGAATCCTTTCAGCCGGCCGAACTACTTAGCGGCCAGGCTCCTTGGACTCCCAGCAGTCGGACTTTAGCCGAACTGCTTAGCGGCCGAGCTCCTCGAACTCCCAGCGGTCGAGCTCCTTTGAACCCGTTCAGCTGGTCGAACTGCTTAGCGGCCGAGCTCCTTGAACTCCAAGCGACCGGGCTTTAACAGAATTCTCCAGTGCCCGAACTCCTCAGCAGTCGTCCCTTGGCCGAACTCCTCAAGCGGCCATCCCTTCAGCCAGCTAAGCTCCTCCGAACTCCTCTGCGGCCGAGCTCCTCTCAAGCTTTTCCTTCAACCGAACTCTCCTACAAGTCCAAACTCCTCTGGACGAACTGTCGCCATCAGTCTGCAACAGAAGACAAGATCGAACGATATGACCGCCACTACTGACGGCACCACTCCCTCCGTAACCAGCCCCATGCAGCCCATGACCTGCCAGTATGGCTGTCACTATCCGTCTGACGACGTCTTCCTCTTCGTACCGAACTCCATGCGACCCCAATGGCTCTCTACCAGGCGGTATGGTCATCACCATCAATTAAGCTTCGTCAATAAAGGACCCTCCAGATACGCTAATCTCGAATCTCTGCTCTCTAAGCTCTCCTCTTCTTCTCCAAGCTCCGGAACTCATTCCCGAGCACTCCATTCCTATTGGCCAGAGCTGACTTGATCATCGGAGGGTCCTGTCGGAGCTACCCCCCACCGACTTCGGATGGAATTTTATTTTGCAGGTCCCCAGCGACGATCTCATCGGCCTCCACTCCAGTGGATTCCGATGACGACCAAATTCTGCGTCAATAGATTGGCGCTAGAAGGAGGGCATGAACCCCAAACCTCCAAGGTTTCCTTATTCTTAAAGGAGTGCTCGGCGATGATTTCTCTCTTCCCTCTCTGAAGATCTCTCTTTTTTCTTCATCAGAGTTCTTTTCCGAAAGAAAATGCCTTTCAGGAGAGCTTTGACTCGACGATCGGCAGCCTGCGCGCTAGGTCCGTCTGCTCCCGTTTCAGCCTCGGCAGCCCAGATTTCACACGAAGCCACTGCAGACGTAGAGCAGTTCAACCTGCTGGTCAGGTTCGTGGCCCCGTCGAGATAATGCTGGCTGTGCGACAACCTCCGACGAAAACTTTGCCCGTAAATCCATCATGAGGATGCGAGGAACCGACCTTAAGGAAGAGCATTCAGGCATACCAATCGCCCTAAGGAAGGAGAAACGGAGAGCAGAAGTTCTCCCACCGAAGTGGAACGAAGTTCGGCAGCTCAAGAAAAGCCAAGCTCCCCCTCGAGCTCGTCGTCAAGGAAGTCCGGACGAAAGAAGCAGGAAGTTCTCCCACAGAGAGTTTCGCGGGAAAGTGGAATGAAGTTCGGCGCAAGTGAGGCCAAACTCCACCTCGAAGCTTGTCATCAGAATAAAGTTCGGTGCAAGTGAGGCCGAACTCGATCTCAAACCTCATCATCGGAATGAAGTTCGATGCAAGCAAGGCCGAACTCCCCCCTCAAACCTCATCATCGGAATGAAGTTCAGTGTAAGTGAGGCCGAACTCCCGCTCGAGTATGTCACCAAGGAAGCCTCCTACAAAGATTTCACAGGAGGTGAGATAAAGTTCGGCCACGCTCACGACCGTCCTAGGGCAAGCAAGGTCGAACTCCCTCTTGAGTATGACTCCAAGGAAGCCCCGACGAAGGAACATGAAGTTCTCCCACAGATTTCACAAAGGGACGGAATGAAGTTCGACTGCGCTTACGACCTCTATAGCGCAAGCAAGGCCCGAACTTTTCGAGCTCGCCACCAAGGAATTCTCGATAAAAGGATGCGAAGAAGTCCTCCTCTCGAAAGGTTCCGCGACTGCGCCCTCCTCAACGCTCCTCGAACTCAAATTCTCACCGAAGTTAGGAACCAGCTGCCAAGACCAGAAGGGTTACGGTCTCCCCCAAACAAGCGCGATCGAAGCAAGTACTGCCTCTACCACCGCGACCATGGCCACGACACCGAGGAATGCATCCAGCTGCGAGATGAAATTGAGGAGCTCGTCAGGAAGGAGCGGCTAGGTAAATTCCTTCGACAGAAGAAGATCAGCTAAGGGCGCTGCCATAATAAGAAACTATAAGGTCGACCGCCTCACGGCATCATCAATGTTACCCCGAGGAGGGGCTAGGTACATCGGCGATTCGTCACCTCCCAAGGTCAAGAGAAGCATGCTCTAAATTGAGGAGGCCAGCATGAGATAGAAAAGGTCGCCCGCATGAAGAAACGCGGGGGAATAATGCCACCACGACCCTGAAACATATGAAATTCGGAAATGCGTTGCCAGTAACTTTCTTTCAATAAAATTCTTTCCTTTCAATAATATTATTTCTGGATGCGAAAACTATGCGATGATAGGAAAGAAGCAGTCAATAATTGCCGCATTAAGAACAGGAGGAGAACCTCATCCTAATGCGAGCAACAATCTCGGCTAGAGATAAGATCTCTTCCGAGCGACCGAGTCAACCTCGGCCAGAGATAAGATCTCTCACGAGCGACCGAGTCAACCTTGGCTAGAGATAAGATCTCTCCCGAGCGACCGTGGTCCGTTAGAAATAGGAGGAGAAACCTCGTCCTGACGCGAGCAACAACCTCGGCTAGAGATAAGATTTCTTTCGACGACCGAGTCAACTCGGCTAGAGATAAGATCTCTCCGAGCGATCGTGGGCCGTTAGGAATAGAAGGAGAACCTCATCCTAACTCGAGCAATAACCTCGGCTAGAGATAAGATCTCTTCCAAGCGATCGAGTCAACCTCAGCCAGAGATAAGATCTCTTCCAAGCGATCGAGTCACCTCAGTCAGAAGATAAGATCTCTTCCGAGCAACCGAGTCAACCTGGCTAGAGATAAGATCTCTCCCGAGCGACCGTGGGCCTGTTAGGAACAGGAGGAGAACCTCGTCCTAACACGAGCAACAACCTCGACTAGAGATAAGATCTCTTTCGAGTGACCGAGTCAACCTCGGCCAGAGATAAGATCTCTTCGAGCGATCGAGTCAACCTTGGCTAGAGATAAGATCTCTTCCGAGCAATCGTGGGCCCGTTAGGAACAGGAGGAGAACCTCATCCTAACTCGAGCAACAACCTCGGCTAGAGATAAAATCTCTTTCGAACGACCGAATCAACCTCGGCCAGAGATAAGATCTTCCAGAGCGATTGTTGACAACCTCGGCTAGAGATAAGATCTCTTCCGAGCAACCGAGTCAACCTCGGCCAGAGATAAGATCTCTCCCGAGCGATTGTTGACAACCTCGACTAGAGATAAGATCTCTTCGAGCGACCGAGTCAACCTCGACTAGAGATAAGATCTCTTTCAAGCGACCGTGGCCCGTTAGGAACAGAAGGAGAACCTCGTCCTAACGTGGAGCAACAACCTCAGCTAGAGATAAAGATCTCTCCCAAGCGACCAAGTCAACCTCGACTAGAGATAAGATCTCTCCCGAGCGACCATGGGCCCATTAGGAACAGGAGGAGAACCTCATCCTAACGCGAGCAACAACCTCGGCTAGAGATAAGATCTCTTCCGAGCGACCAAGTAACCTCGGCCAGAGATAAAGATCTCTCCCGAGCGATCGTTGACAACCTCGGCTAGAGATAAGATCTCTTTTGAGCGACTGAAGTCAACCTCAGCTAGAGATAAGATCTCTCCGACGACCGTGGGTCCGTTAGGAATGGGAGGAGAACCTCGTCCTAACGAGGCGAGACAATCTCGACTAGAGAATAATATTCGGTTTCGACGATCGAGTCAACCTCGGCTAGGAGATAAGATCTTCTTCCGAGCGATCGTGGGCCCGTTAGGACAAGGAGGGAGAATCTCGTCCTAACACGAGCCAACCTCGGGCTAGAGATAAGATCTCCTTCCGAGCGATCGAGTCAACCTCGGCCAGAGATAAGATCTTCTCGAGCGAGATCAAGTCAACCTCGCGCTAAAGATAAGATCTTCTCCAAGCGACCTGGTCCGTTAGGAACAGGAGGAGAACCTCGTCCTAACGCGAACAACACCTCGGCTAGAGATAAGATCTCTCTCGAGTGACGAGTCAACCTCGGTCAGAGATAAGATCTCTTCTCGAGCGACCATTGACAACCTCGGCTAGAGATAAGATCTCTCCCAAGCGACCGAGTCAACCTCGGTTAGAGATATAGATCTCTTCCGAGCGACCGTGGGTCCATTAGGAACATGAGGAGAACCTCATCCTAACGCGAGCAATAACCTCGAACTAGAGATAAGATCTCTTTCAAGCGACCGAGTCAATCTCGACCAGAGATAAGATCTCTCCCAAGCGACCGTTGACAACCTCAGCTTGAGATAAGATCTCTTCCGAG
>QRFJ01000006.1:7031704-7079028 GCA_006176705.1 Cocos nucifera | reverse complement strand
AATTTATGTCTTAATATTTCAGATGTATGAGTTATAGTAATTGTGAGAGAATGGATGCACTCTTTGGGCGTGATTAATTGCTTAGGATGGAGAAGACAATGTACTTTAGTTGTTTGATTCAATAAATAATATAATTTTACTAAGACTACCACCCTCTTACCTGGAAAGTGTTGTTTATAGTGTTACGTGGACAAGAGATGAGATCAATATCTGTAAAGATGGAGAAGGATGTATTCAAATAACATATCTTAGTGATGAAGAGGATAGTACCTACCGTGACAAAAACAATGTAGTACTTTGTATGCTTGATGAGCTTTGGTAACATCGAAAGGTGTTATGTTGGTGTTCTCACAGAGTTCTACTAGACCGTTTCTTTTAATGGAACCTACTTTGAGAAGCTTGCCAGCTGTTGAATATCCCACAAGGCATTCTATCAGCTGTTTGATGCATGGTTAAAGGACAAAGTTTGCCAGTGCAAGATTATGAGTCTTGGTTGTCTGGATGTAGTTGCCGCAACAAGCCAAAGATTATTCAGGGGAGTAGAGTTTAAAGGAAGCAATGTGTTTATCTAGTGGTTCACTATGGCAAATATCGAGCAATATGATGGCAGGCTTTTCTAAAAGTGCTATGAGAATTTAGCCCAGGCCAATGCTGCAAAAAGACATTTACATTTATGTCTTATAGAATGAAGTTGATCAGATGAATTTGATGATTGGGGTGGGTGCCTGTTTGGAATGTTTTGACATAATGAGTCGTTGGTATGAGGAATAACTTGACCTTGAAAACAAGATATGTTTTTTCACCAAAAAAACAAGATATGTTTAATGGGGAAGCAATGATATGCTGACAATAATTCAATGAGTCAGCGCGAAATAAGTCTTCTATGTTATGACACATAAGTACGTAGACTTTGTACTTTGGATGTATGATCTTGTCAAATTCACAAGAAAGATCACTTTCTGACTACTGTAGAAATTATTGTTTCTCACAATTTTTTCAGAGGAAATGTTTCTCAAAAAATTAATTTCATTATACTTAGTAATTATTACGTCTGAAGTTTTAGTTCCAATCATATATCTGATTGAGAAAATTGGCATTGCTCATTGAAGAGCAATTTATACATGTAAAATTCACTTCCTTTTCCCAGTTTTTTTTTTTTTTTAAAAAAAAACATATTCTGCATTTAATAGCTAGAAAATATATCTTTGTTCCAGGTTCACCAAGATATGAGTGCTCCCTTGTCACACTATTTCATATATACAGGCCATAACTCCTATTTAACAGGGAACCAACTCAGTAGCGAATGCAGTGACGTCCCTATAATAAAAGCACTGCAAAGAGGAGTGAGAGTAATTGAATTGGACATATGGCCAAATTCTACAAAAGACGATGTGGAAGTGCGTCATGGGGGGTACATGATCTGTCCAGATAACTTCTATTTATCTATGATTTTTTCTTTAAAAAAAATTATTTGTAATTCAACTTTTTTTTTTGAGAAAGATTTAACTTTTATTTATGGAGCTTTTCATATTGCATCCATGCTGCCCAACCAATCATGAGTATGTGTAACACCCATGAACTACTTTAGGCACAAATCTAGGTGCACAGACATAGGGATGATGAGAATGACATTCTAGAGATAGGGCATGTGCACATTATATGTGCACGTATGTCCATATGGTTTATGTGCAAATTCAATGTTGTGAGTACAGGTAATTCTTTATTCATCAACTCTTTCACAATTTGCAGTTTTAAGATAATCTATATTAGTATGACTATACAAAGTTTCCAGAAGATTGTCAAAAGGATTGATCTCCTTCTGCCTTCCCTTGTTCTTCTCTTTTATGTCATTCAACATTTTTAAGACTCCTGCAGGCTTCCCTGCAGGGCTTGCAGCCATTCTAGATGCAGCTCAAACTCTTTTCAAGGCCTGACTCACATGACCAACTCAATAATACTAGCTCAGCCTTTACAAAGTCTGTGGAAGCAAAGCTCACGTGACCAAAGGTCACATTCTATAGGGGATTTTATAATCCCCCAGGCCTTGTTCTGTAGCTAGAAAACATTCTCAAATGGATCTTCCATGCCTAGAAAGCAAGTAGAGCTCGAGCCATGCAAAAAAATGGTTTTGGTCATTGTCCCTGCTTTTGGTGTGCTAGACTTTTGATTGGGACCTTAATTGCGGGTATGCACTTCAGTGCTCCATCACTAGCATGAAAGGACCTTGTTTTCCTAAATTTTATTAAAATCTCCTATTATCAATCATCTTAATGGTTTTGTTTCAATTTTCATTTTGGAATTCAAATCTCAGCCAGCTAGCTTGGCAATTCCTAGGAAAGATGCTAGTGTCATGTCTTGAGCTCATGATGGGCCTCAATGCCCTCTTATCCATATGAACTCTTTTGGAAGTAATTAAATGATAGGCATTTCCTTTAACTTTTATTTCTGAGCATTCTTTGGCTTCAATTATTGGTTCCTATAAAAGTTGCATTTCTTGTTTCTGTGGACCAACTGCATCTATTAGTCCTGCCATTGGTTATGCCAAAAACTTCTATGAACGTGTCTTATGCACCAGCAAGCCAACTTAGTCAGCATATACTTAAGTCAACATAGACCCATATGATGAATGCTATTCAAACATTTAAGAGTAAGTGTCAGAATTCAGAATGATGTGAACCTGATGATTGCAGACATTTTCCATCAGAATGTAGTCACTCTAGTCACCTCTGACCTCATCTGCAGCCAATTCAATGTAGCAGAAGCAGCAGCCATACCCTTTTCATGTCTAATAAAATGGGGTGGTTCCTCCCACCATTTTGCTGAAAAAGAAAGGAGGAGGGAAATAGAAGAAGCAGACAACTATCATGTTGAGAAGGGTTGATGGACTGCTTGAACTCAATTCTTTTGTCTGGTTTGTTGAGGAAATCAAACGCATATAAGCTATAAATTTTGATTTCAAAATACCCCTGATTGAATTAGTTACTTAACCATTCATCATGCATATATTTTTTCAAACTTATCTTGCATATGGCATAGAATTGATTTAAAAATCAATACATTTGCATTATTGTAGCAATGTTGACCACAGAAAACTTTAACCTTGATCTAGAGGTGTAATATGGTTATCAGTTTCAAGAATAATGGAGGTTGTTAGATGATCTAATTTGTTGTGACTTGAGCTATTCGTGACTGTAGGACACTGACCACTCCTGTAGAACTTCTCAAATGTTTGGAGTCCATTAAAGAGCATGCCTTTAGAGTATCTCCATACCCAGTCATAATTACTCTTGAAGATCATTTAACTCCATATCTTCAGGCTAAAGTGGCTGAGGTAGATGATAATCTTTTGTCAGAATACTCTCCTTTATGTTTCAAAAGTCCCATCTGATCTTCTTTTTTCATTTCGGTCCAGATGATAACTCAGACTTATGGAGAAATGCTGTTTACCACAAAATCAGAATTTTTGGAAGAATTCCCTTCACCTGAAGCATTGAAGATGAAAATTATAATATCAACCAAGCCACCAAAAGAATACCTTGAATCTAAGACCATCAGGGAACAAGACCAAGCAGTAGAAAAGGTAGCTGAAGATGAAGCATGGGGTAGAGAAGTCTCAGATCCTAAAGCTGAAATGGGTGCCATAAGTAAGGTGCCATAAGAAAGCAAGATTTTTTTCAGTTACGCCTCGATTCTTTATGTGCCATTGTGCAGCTTTGATGTATTACGTGTTGACCTGCAGAGTGAGCATGAACATAGTGAACACCACCATGAAGAAGAAGATCCTGATGAAGGTGATAAAAAACCACATCAGATGATTGCACCGGAGTACAAGCGTTTAATAGCAATTGCTGCCAAAAAGGGAAAGGGAGAACTAGCTGATGCATTTAAGATTGATCCTGATAAAGTGACTCGTCTTAGCTTAAGTGAGCTATTGTTTCAAAAGGCAGTAATTTCTCATGGAACTGAAATTGTCAGGTACCTTAGAAAGGAAAATAGTACTTTTAGGTGGTATTTTGTATCTGCTCTTTCTTTTTTATTGATGTGAGCATGTTTGGTTGCACATCTTCCATTTAAGTTAAACAGTTAAGAAGTGAAGAGATTGCAGGTTATCTTAAATAATGCATGTTTCACCTTTTTTTTTTTCAATCTCATGAACTAAATTTTGCCTGATAAATTTCCGCATGTAAAACATGTTGATGATTCCTGAGATGCACAAATCTTTTTGGTAGGTTCACTCAACGGAATCTATTGAGGATTTACCCAAAAGGTACACGCATTACCTCCTCTAATTACAGTCCAATGCTTTGTTGGATGCATGGAGCTCAGATGGTTGCATTAAATATGCAGGTATTAATTCTCCTTTAGCAATCCAGATTTTCTTTCTTTAGGGAAATATAACTACTTCATGATAACCATTTCTTTATACCCATTGGTAGGTTATATTCATGTCTATTCTCAGGTGACTCATTATGTGAGAAGTATGAAATGATAGAACTTGGGCTGGAAATGGTACTTCTAGGTGTTTATAATGCGATGGCCAGGTTTTGCATGAGTGGAGGAACTTTGGTACTCATCACTACTTTTCTGGAAACCATAATTGAAATATTTTTGGATGTTATCACCACTTTCATGAGAACATCAATTCCTTCATTGAGTGGAAGAACTGGGATTGTTTTGGGTGATAGCAATCTTTACTGAATTCTGTTGATGATTGCAGAACCAAAACAAAGATTTTGAAAATTCTCCAGGCCTATTTAAAATAAGTTTGCTTTTATGAGCTTATGTAAGAACTCCTTGGATATATGGACTAAAGTATGGTGACTGTTTATGCTGATTAGATGCTTCTAATAGCTATTGTTAGATTTTCATATAGGTGGATGTACTGAAACCTAGAAGACAGATATATTTCATTGCAAAGTGATAGACTTATTTTTGGCTTTTTAATCACCTATTGCAAAATGGATTGTGATCGTGAATCTTCTGTCTATAGATATTTATAGATATTCTTTGAGATTACTGGAAGCTTATGACATGGAGATCTACTGACCAAATAAATACAGTTGAGATGAACCCATTTATTTTTCTTAATTGTTCATTTTTCTTTTTTCTGAGTCTGAGATCTGAATCTTACTGGGGTTGTTACCTTGTTGATCTTTTACATTTAAGAATATTATTTATGATCTCTTAGCTTGACAAATCAGAGGAGGAATTATGAAGTAGAGAAGTAGAAATTCTTAAAAAACATTTTATTACGTGAAGCAGATATATTCTTAAAGAAAAAAAAGAATTATCTGTCAACAAGACAACTATGATACTCTACATAGCACAGAACATATAACATATGAAATTAGAATAATCAATCATGAAGCACGCTTACCAGTTCTGAACCAGATCAGCTAATATGATGTTGTTACACTATTTTCCCAAGAAAATATGACAGAATATTTCTCAGAAAACACCTTATCTTGGAAGTTGGAACATCTCTTCCAAAGTTTGCTTTGTCCAAATTTTTGATGTAATGACAAATCAATTCATTTCCTATGCATCAATGTAGAGCGTAGAGCCTGCATGAAAACGAGTCCTAGTTGTTCTCCACTGTGCCTCAGAACTAAGTCCAAATTATTCATATCCGGACCTGTTTATGGTTAACTTTGGCAAACCCAACTTTCATTTGTAGATCTAAGGCAAGCATTGTTTCTGAATTATTAACTACAGGCCAAGCTTCTCTCTCTCTCTCTTTCTGTGGCAACACCCATGGTGGGTGGAAACTTTTGCATTCACAGCCTAATGCTACTAAGCCAGATCCCTTTTGCAAAGTCATTGCATTGCTGCAATGATTTTTAGTTAGCTAGATTGTCTGAAACCTCCAGATAATGAAGGTCATTAGGTTCTTATTCGTCATAAATTTCTTCTTTTGATTCTGATTGCTTGAGAAAGTTCTTGCAGAAGATTGCATGCAAGTGGTGAAGCAATTTGCCTATCTTAAAAATACTTTGATCTGCTGATACCTTCTTACATTTAATCTTCAACATTTCCGAATTCACAAATCGGGTTTACTTTTAGTACACATTCAACAAAACTGAATTTGGTACTAATCGAGCTACTTGCGTGCAAAAAGTTGTCTTCGGCATTTACTTCATCTACTTGATCATGTGTTTTTATTCTCTGATAGGGGTATGGGAGGGCACTCTGGTTGGTACACGGGATGTTTAGAGCTAATGGAGGGTGTGGTTATGTAAAGAAACCAGATTTTCTGTTGGATAATGATCCAGATAATGTATTTGATCCTAAAGTTACATTGCCAGTTAAGAAAACATTGAAGGTGAACCCTTATCACTGCTCATAAGTTTTGTGAGTTCTTGTTTACCTTTTTTTTGTCATTCACATCCCAGTTGATGTTACCATGAAACAGGTGAGGGTATATATGGGAGATGGATGGCGCTTTGATTTTCATCAGACACACTTCGATACATACTCACCACCTGACTTCTACACAAGGGTAAGATTTGGAAAATATATAATGTTATGTCAGTAAATCTTAGGAAAGCTAAGGCACCATCCCTTGTGATTGAGATCACAGTTTTTTGTCCTGCTGTACTTTACCATTCTGCATTCACTGGTTAAAAAGATTGTTATCCATGTAATAGCATTAACAGAGCAGGTTTGTCACAATTTAAGCACCTACTGCATTTGCATGATGTTAGACATCTTGCGGTGCACATGGTGTGATAGAGACAAAGGGATTGAACAATTACAGAGAATTATAAGTTGGTCTTCTTCTCAATTATAAATGTTGTAAACGAAAACTGAATGACAGGTAATCCATCCTTCTGCATGCAGGTTGGCATTGCCGGGGTCCCAGCTGATACAGTAATGAAAAGAACAAAAGCAATTGAGGACGACTGGATACCAGCTTGGGATGAAGAGTTTGAATTCCCCTTGACTGTTCCAGAACTGGCCTTGCTTCGAATCGAAGTTCATGAGTATGATATGTCTGAGAAGGATGACTTTGCCGGCCAGACTTGTTTGCCTGTGTGGGAGTTGAGGCCCGGGATTCGGTCCGTCCCGCTCTGTGACCGCAAGGGAGAAACTCTGAAGTCTGTAAAACTACTGATGCGTTTTGAATTCATTTGAGATCTCTGCAGATTCTTGTAGCTGTATTAACAGAGACCGATGTGTACATATGATTGAAAGGCTTTCGACCTCCTGTTCTTATATTTGAACGATTGTACTACTTATTCTTCATGAAAATAATCTTCTTCAGAAAATCTAGTTTTGGATTACAGGAGTATTTTTAGGGGCAAACAGCTACTGATTCGGTTAGCCTTGGTTTACATTTATGTGACAATCTGCCATGTCTTCTATTTGAAATTAGTAATACCCCCATGCTTTTCTGCGACAGCACTTTTCCTTTTGTGCTGATAAATCATTCAACAAGCCATGAACATTGGATGCTTAACTTTAACTCACAGCCATCTCTCTCGAAATCAATTGGATGGATATTGGAGAAAGAATCACTGGAGGAACTGGGTGAACTTATATTGCAAGGTTGCCGCCTAGACTGCATGCTTATTTGTCATGTAAGATTTCTATGTTCATATAGAAATTTAACATTCATTTATAAAGAAGTTAATCTTTTTTAAAAAAATTGCAAAATTCCTGCAACATTTCTATGCTTATATAAATAAAATTTCTAAAATAGCAAATATAATAGATCTGAAATCTCCGGGTGATGCTTTTGATCAACTATAATAGCATAGATAAGTGGACTTTTCGAAGAATATGTTTCTATTTCTGCTTAATCAAGCGCATCATAAAGCCGTTATTTCATGTGTTAATGGAGTCAAACTGGGTTGTGCCTTTGTAAAAGTTGGCTTAAAAGATGTTGAGGCTTAGACATTCAGACACTACTATTACAGTTCTGACCTAAAATCGTGAGCTAAGGATCATGACAACCACCACATACTTATAAGAAACTCCTTCTACAAGCATGTAAAGTATCTCATCATGCTATCATGAAACAACAGTGAAATATTTAATCAATAAATTAAATCTAAAATTCAACTAATTAAAATTTAATTACAATATTCTTTAAAATTCAATAATATTTAGAAGATCTTACTTCAGTTGCAATAAATTTTTTTATCTACAACAAGAGTATCGATGTTCTACATCTAATCAATCTCTCCCATGCATACTCCATATCATCTTATTTCTCAAGATTTATAAGAATAATAAAATAGGATAATGAGCTAGACAGCTCAGTAAGCAATGATCATTTTAACTAAATTTTATCAGATAATAAAATATATTAATACTTATAGAAAATAAGCATATATAGTTCATTGGTTCAAAATCAATTTCTAATATACATTATTTTCAAAATATTATTCATGTCAAATTCAATCTTTTTGGGTTTCTTCTAAAAATTCAATTTTCTTTCAAATTATCAAATTCTTATCGATCATTTTTATCGTTCTTGTCAGCCATGAGCTATGACCATATTATCCTTGCGGTAGGATCATAACACCACGTATCTTCTTGTGCTGAGCTGCGAATCATCTGACAGCAATGTTCTTCGGAATCGCTGGTCTATTAATGGTTAGTCGTGGATCTGCTGGCGATATAAACCCTCGAAACTAATCCTGTGTTTGGTTAGGATCATGAGAGGAAGGATGGATGAGATTGAAAGGATGGATAGTCTCCATCCATCGTTTGGTTCAAAAAATTACAAAGAGTATGGATAAAAAAGTAAGATTCTCTATCCATTCTAGTCCACCAATTTGCGTTCTCTCAAATTAGGAGGATGAAGGAAGAATGGATGGAGCATTGATCGATGAATTTTTGCATAGATAAAATTATTTCTCATTATTTTTTTGATAAAACTATAATATTTTTTTATTTTTTTATTTATATTTTTTTATATATATTTTTATATGTACTATTAATAATATACTATTAAATTTTATTACTAATTATTTTAATTTGAGTACATAATTTTGATGATTATAATTAAATAACTAAAATTATCTTCAATTTTTCTATTTTACTTACTATTTTTAATTAATTATTTATATAATATTAATTAATTATTAAATTAGATTATCAATCAATAAGTTATTTATATTATTAATAAAATTAATTATTAAATTAAATTATAAATTAACTAATTATTTATATAATTAACTCATTAATAATTTAATTATAAAATTATTTATTAAATAAAACTAAATTTAAATTAAATATTTATATAATTATAAATTATAATGATTATAAGTTTATATATTGTTTATTTATTTAGTATAAATTAATATTATAAATTGATAATAGTAATAATTTTTTCA
Organism: Cocos nucifera; assembly: GCA_006176705.1. Lineage (NCBI taxonomy): Eukaryota > Viridiplantae > Streptophyta > Magnoliopsida > Arecales > Arecaceae > Cocos > Cocos nucifera. The sequence continues at coordinate 7,069,684 of QRFJ01000006.1, read as the reverse complement.
AAGGGTAGTTTAGTAAAAATATTATATAAATATCATCCATCCTTTCTTTCATTCCTCCTATACCAAATAAAAGAAGAAATCACTTTTATCCATCCTTCCATATTTCACCAAACATATAAAAAGATAGATGGATCTTTCATCTATCCTCTCTCTCATCCATCCTTCCTTCTTATTAAACAAAATATAAATCTTTGCTAACGTATTAGCTCCTATTGGCAGGATCCTCCACATAGTCAGGCTGAAAATTCAATTCATCTTAAATTATATTTCTTTTCATAATTCATGTTTCTTATTTCAATTCGATAAAGATGCACATACTCATATGGTATCAAAATCAATCAAGTATAATATACAATAAGATCAATACTTTCAATCATGTTTCATCATAATATTTCAAAAATAAGATACTGTCAATAACAAAGTATCATTCATCAAATTCATGCATCATTTTATAAAACATGTCAAGTAAATACATTATAATTTGCTGATAAATCTAAAAAATATGAAATATTTCTTACCTCGTACGCATTCCAATAAATCTGTATCATTCTTATAATTTCTTTCCAAAATCTTATGTTCATAGATCATGTTACAATACCCCATTATTAAATATCTACAGTCTTATAGAGGATTGATTTTAATAATTAGAAAGGATATAACTAATCTGAAAAGATAGATTGACGACAGTCATGTCTAAGATCTAGATTAGTTTGATCATCCTAACTTCATCGATCAAGATTAGACTAGAAGATAGATGGTTCAAATCTATTTATCTAGATCAAATTAGATTCAAAGTGATAAGATCAGAAATATTTTATTAAGTTCATAAATCAAGTGGAGAGATAAAATCAGAGGAGAGAGAAATTATGAAGATGAATCAAAACTAATCAGACGATATAGTTCGATAATTCGATCAATCAAATCAAGATAGTTTAAATCAAATCATGATGGAATTATCCTATAGATAATTCAATAAAATTATGGGTGATAAAATCTATTGATGTCTGGTCTGGTCAAGATGGATGCCGGTAAGCCATTCGGCGATCATAGATCAGGACCCCTTCACTAAGGTCATTCAAATTCATCATTAATCTTTTCAAAAATCTAGAAAATCCTCGGAGAGAGAGATTACAAGAAATACAAGCAATCTAGAAAGAGAATTTTAGAGAGAGAAAGTTGTAGAGAGAGATAGTGGAGAGGAAAAGAAAGAAAGAGGAAAAATCTTTTTCTTTCTTTTCTTTTTTTCTTTTTTTGCTTTCTCTTTTTTTTTATTAAAATTCAATAAAGAGAGAAAATAGAAGAGAGAAAATGAATTTTTTTAGAGAGAGAAAATTAATTTCTAAATAGAGAAGGTGGAATTTAGAGTCAGAGGAGGAAGAGAGGAAAGAGATAGAAAATCTTTTTTTTTTTCTTTTTTTTTTTCTTTTCTTTCTTCTTCCCATGATTCCGTTTGGAGGAACAGGGATGTGGGTTCTCTCTTTCTATTTCCTTGAATTGGAGGTGATGGCTGCTGGCCTTTTCAACCCATTTTTTGATGAGCACGATGATGACTTCTGCAAAAAAAATTTTGGCAATTCTTGTCGATTAGCTTCGATTTTTGATTAGAGAAAAGAGAAAAGGCTTTTTTTTTTTTTTTTTATAAAGTCGGCGGGAAAACTTCTCCCCAAGATAGATTTTGGACTTTGATTAGAAGCCGGTTGGAAGGATGAAGAAGGCTCCTATGGGAGTTTTCCTTTTTTTTTTTTTTTTTTGGATTATTGTTTTGAGATTCGTGTTGATGGATGTTTGAATCATAATTACGTATGGGCAATTCAGTCTCTCTACGCTCTAACTGAAAAATAAAAATAAAATAAAATAAATCTCCAAAAGCCATGAAGTCGGCAGTCCCGGGACCGCCGGCTTCATGGAACGCCGAGCCATCGATTTCGTGTGAGAAAGATGGCAGGCCCCTAAAGTACGCAAGAAACGCTGAGAGGAGCGCTCGTTCGGAGGATCCTTCTCTCCTTGCCGTCATTCCCGTCGTCGCGAGAGATAACCAGCGGGTTTCCGCTCACTGATGGCCGCCACCGCCGCCTCCACTGGCCGTTTTCCTATACAGAACCCGAATCCTCCTTCCGATATCGTCTTCTCCGACTCTGACGACAGCAGCGGCAGCGGCGGTGAGGAGGCCGCGGGCCAACGCACCGCCCTTGAGGACTCGATCTTCGTCGCCTACCTCCAGATCTCCGGCCGCTCCGCTCCTGACCTGTCCAAGATCCGATCTTTCCTAGCCTCCGCCTCCGGCCGCGGCCCCTACGTCGCCTGCCTCATCTGCCTCGAGCGCGTTCGCCCCTCCGACCCCGCCTGGTCCTGCTCCTCCGGCTGCTACGCCCTCTTCCACCTCTTCTGCATCCAGAGCTGGGCCCACCAATCCTCCCACCGGCCTCCTTCCACCACCCAGCCCGCTGCCGCTGCTGCTGCCTCCACCGACTGGCCCTGCCCTAAATGCCGCCTCCCCTACCCGAGAACCCTAATCCCCCGATCCTACCTCTGCTTCTGCGGCAAGGTCGAGGACCCACCTGCGGATCCCTGGATCCTCCCCCACTCCTGTGGCGAGGTCTGCGGCCGCCCTCTCATCGGGAACTGCGGCCACCACTGTCTCCTCCTCTGCCATCCTGGCCCCTGCCCACCGTGCCCCAAGCTCGTCTCCACCCGCTGCTTTTGTGGTTACCGCGAGGACGTCCGCCGCTGCGCCCAAAAGCACTTCTCCTGCAACCAACCTTGCCCCAAGTCGCTGCCTTGCAGGACTCACTGCTGCCCGGAGAGATGCCATGTGGGTCCCTGCCCCCCGTGCCAGGTGAGGGGGGTGTACCGCTGTGCCTGCGGGAAGACGGAGGAGGAGAGGGAGTGCTCGGAGCGGGGTTTCCGCTGCGAGAGACCATGCGATGGGATGCTAAGCTGCGGGAAGCACAAGTGTGATCGTGGGTGCCATGCGGGCCCGTGCGGGAATTGCCCGCTTCAGGGGAGGAGGACGTGCCCGTGCGGGAAGAAGGAATATAGAGGTGTCCCTTGTGATGCAAATATGCCTACATGCGGCTCGACATGCGAGAAGATGCTGAGCTGCAGAATTCATCGGTGCCCGGAGAGGTGCCACCGTGGGCCTTGTGTCGAGACATGTAGGACTGTTATCGTCAAGTCTTGCCGATGTGGGAGCTTGAAGAAGGAGGTTAGTCTTGGCTTTGGATGCCAATGTGTTGTTATCATAAATTCAAAGTTTGGTTTTCTTTTCATAGTGTTTAAGGAAATCCTATGGGATTTTTATTCCTTGCAACTTGAAAATTGATAACATAGTAGCTTATGATCAACAAAGGATAACCATGTATATTAGCTGAATTTACACAATTGGACCTCAATCTAATATAGGTTCCATGCTATCAAGAATTGGTCTGTGAAAGAAAATGTCAGCGGTTACGAGATTGTGGACGGCATGCTTGTAGGCGTCGCTGCTGTGATGGGGATTGCCCTTCTTGCCCAGAGGTGTATATCTTTCAAAAACTTTCTTGCTGCCTTTCTTTCAAGTTACGAGTATTCACTTGCACTAGAACAGAAGTAGTAAACTATCGAAAGTTCAGACTTGTGGCAGGAAGCTAAGATGCAGCAACCATAAATGTCTTTCACCATGCCACAGGTACTTGATCCGTTTATGATGCCATATGACTTGATATTTACTTTCTGGGGCTTTCAGTGGCGTGTGTATTTGTCTTATCTTGTGCTGTCTGTGCTGCGAATAAACACTGTGGTCAAAGATATATGGTGATATTATCTGGCAAAATATGCTTGTCTAGGCTAAACTTTAAGTCTTGGACTGATAAAAAACAGTCGTGTATAGCAGGAAAAATTTTCATTTGCTCCATAAAGCCAATCAATGGCGGGTAATCTTGATTTCCGAGTCTGCCTTGTACTCTTTATATTCATTTATTTGTTTGTATGCAAACTTTGGCAATATACCCTTTTGGTAAATTTCATTATTATTTTGTTCTTCTTACGATTAAATTCTGTTGATCAAATAGAAGTCTCTCAGCTTTTTCATTTTTATAATGGATGCTAATATCTATTTCTGCGGATACATTCCTATCCAGGATTTAATACTATGATATTTCAGCTATCTTCAGTAGAATTTCTGTTCCCTAGAATTTTAAATCAACTCTTCTTGATAATTAGTATTGCTTTTTCTCCACTTAATGGTGGTAAATCTTCTATAATGGCAATGATCTTTCCGAGATTTCTGCTTATTCATTTCAAATGTTATTTGTGTTGTTTGTAATTTTTAATTCTCTCTAATACTGTATAACTTATTTTTTATTTGCATTTTCTTTCTAGAGGTGCCTGTGTTCCTTGTCCCATGATGGTGACCATTTCATGTTCATGTGGAGAGACACGCTTTGAGGTTAGATTATATATTTAAAATATTGTTGATGGATTATTTTTCATTGTATGTTTGTACTCAAAGAATATATTTTTGTTGCAGCACATTGTTTTTTGCTTAGCTCTAACAATTAAAACAAATCTTTGAGTGGCACACAAACACATCTCTTGCGGTTAAATTTACAGTGAGGTTGTGCTGAAGATATGAAATATCATATGTTTCTATTTATAGCATAGAAAAAAGCCTTAAAATTAGGAGTGGAAAATTTTGACCTAGAAGTGCCAACACACACAACACAGCCGAAATAAATGAGTTTTGGTTGATTATTTTTAAATTTGGGTTAGAAACAGGTCAAACTGAAACCAACCCATTGTTGAAAGCAAGATCTGCAGACTCGATATTGGGACCTGTGCCGGCTGGCCGATGGTATGACTTAGTACGGATCTGTAATGGACTAGACCATTATGGAGCGACATAGAAGCGAATAAAGGAACCGGGGAGGAAGAAAAGAGAGAAAGAGTGGAGGGAGAGAGAGAAGGGGGAAAGGGAAGGAGAGGGTGGCTGAAGGAGAAGCTGGCGGTGGCCACAGGTTGGTCGCAGGCATGCTCGGAGTGTCGCCAAGGCCTCCACTTTCTCCGCTAAATCGTAGTCGAGAGAGAGAGATAAATAGAGGGAGAAGGAAAAGAAAATGAGGGAGGGGAAGCTAGTGGAGAAGCTGTCGAAGGCCTCCGGCTAGCCGTCAGATGGTGGAATCGAGGCCCATGGCTCTGTGGGCATGAAACAGGGGCGATTGCCCCTATTTCATTTTTTTTTAAAAAAAAATTTCACCACAATGAGACCGGCAATGGTTTTGCTGGCTTTACTTTAAGTAAAGCCGGCATACCCATTGCCAGCTTCGAGCTAGTACACTTTAAGTGAAGCAGACACGCCCATTATCGGCTTCGAGTAAAGCCGGCACACCCATTGCCGGCTTCGCTATTTCTCTGATTTTTTAAAAAAATTCCTAAAAGAATGCAATGAACTGAATAGGGGCGATTGCCCTTCTTCCACATCCGCAGCTCCATCCACATCTTTTTTGCCGTCCGATGGCCACAGCGGCCACCCGCACCCTCCGGTGGTCTCTTCACCGACTGTGCCTTTCTCTGATACCTTCGCTCCCCTCCTCTCTCTCTCTCTCTCTCTCTCTCTCTCAATTAAACGTCCTATTGGGCGACATGGAGTTGTAGAGCCTCCGTAGCCCTCCGACGGCCTCAGCGGGCCACCGCCGGCCCTCCGGTAATGTTGTTCTCTCTTTCCCTCCCCCCTCTCTCTATCTTCCTCTCATTCCCTCTTCCTCATTCAATGTTCTAATTTGGCTGGTCGAATTATCCCTGTTTGTAGCCGATACAGCTCGAAATGCCCTAAACCATTTGGTTTAGGATAGTTCGGCAAACGCTAGTTGAAAGTTTTTAATCTGAGATCGCTTCAGCCCAAATCAAACCCGATCCATTGCCATCCCTACTTGACCTAGACCGGCTAATTTGCACGAACCTACACAAAATAAATAGGTTCAAATTGGCCATTTTAAAATTTTGGTGGGACATTGGTCAATCCAAAACCAACACATTTATGAATGGGTGGGTATGGGTTGGGGGTTTTTTCGACATGACCTGCTTTGGCCTAATCCAACCAAACCCACTGCCACCCCTACTCAAATTTCTTTTGCCCACCATTTTTTTTATGCATAGAATCTGTTTTTCCAATATACAAGTCTCAAACTGCGTGAACCTAATGATCTGTTCCAAGACAAAAAGTTCCTCCTTTTAATCAATAATAAATATTTATATTTCTTATTATGTACTACACATAAATGTTTCAATTATTAAATGCCTGTGAGGAATTTATTCTATATTTGGTTTGTTGCTAGTCGTGCACATAAATTACTTCAAAAATAATGAGATATATTTTAATAGAACTTTTAAAGTTTATTTATTCAAAATTACATTTAGGCATCTTCTTCCGTATTTATCCTGATGTTGATATTGCCTCAATCAAATGTTCAGGTTCCTTGTGGGACTGAAAAGAGTCAAAAGCCGCCAAAATGTCCCAAACAATGTCGTATATCTCGTCTTTGCATACATGCATCTGAATGCTGGGTAAAACTATTGTATTCTTTGCTTACTTTCAGTTGCCTGAACATTGATACAACCTGTTATTATTTCGCTGAGCAGTATTTTGTATGCCTCTTAGTATTATGGTTGTGAACAATTGTAGATATCGATAGATTGGTACAGCAGTCATGTTGCTTATTTCCGAACAAGATTGTGTGGGTTGCAACTTCACATTTGCTCCAATAGCCTTGTTAGTTTCCTCTAGAATATTGTTTTTAAAATTGGTGGTTTAAACTTTAAAATTTTATAGTAACTACTGTACCATATTGTTTGATATGTATTATAACAAGATGGCACTATTCGTTTACACATCTTTTATGTATCCCATTATGTTGTCTTTTATTAGAAAATCATGAATGCCAAAATAGAACTGACTTTTTTAACCATGGTACAAGGATAAGAGAAGGGGAGAACCTCGGCCATAGCATCTTACCATCTCTTTCTTAAAACCAGTTAAGTTAGGAAGCTAAGATCTACAGTATTTTCTAAACTTTTGAGCGCCATAATTGGATAATCCATACTGGCCTATGATACATGATTAGCTATTGTTATAAATTGGAAGTTATCAGACAAGATTGAAGGTTTTATTCATTTTTGAGTCCTTTTGTGGAATCTGGATGAGATACAAATGTTATCTCATCAGGAAAAATTAATATTGACTGGACTTGATTGGGTTAGAGGCCAGATATTAGAATGATGACTCCAAAATTGCTTGTAGAGTTTGGGTGACAAACTGGTGGTATATTGATCAGTCAGATTTTAATGGTTGGGCATCTTTATTAAGTTGGTTGGCAAACTCTTTTAGTTGCATTTTTATTATTTAGCACACAAATTAACATTTTCTTGTTATATTTTTTTGGAAATATGGTGCCCCTTATCTTGAGAGAAAACTGCATTCAAGTCTCCTCACGTAATGTTTAACGTTCTTTTCTTCTGCCAGCCTCACAAGTGCCACTATGGAGCTTGCCCACCTTGTCGAATGATTTGTGGAGACAAACTTGCTTGTGGACATAATTGTAAAGAAAGGTTTGACATGTCTGTTGAACAATATATCTCAACTTGTTCAATATATTTGATACAATATATTCCATTTACAATTAGGTGCCATGGTCCTATGCCTCCTCCTAACCCAGAATTCACCCTGAAACCAAAGAAAAAGAAAGTGGACAAGCATATTGAATATATACCTGGATCACCCTGCCCTCCTTGTCAAGAAGTTGTTTGGATATCGTGCTTTGGCCAGCATGTTGGGGAAGAACGTCCGGTATGTTTTTAACTGATCCTTTTTACTGAAGATTGCTAGAAGTATGCTACAGTTTCTTTTTTTTTTCTTGAAATTTCATAAAGGATCTCATAAGACAGTTGATATTTCATCTTTCTTATGTGATTTTCTGTTGATTTTTAGATGGTTTGCTCCAATAAGAGACAGTTTGCCTGTCAGAACTTATGTGGAAACCTTCTCTCATGTGGCAATCATTACTGCACAAAACCTTGTCACATTCTAAAGAGCCAACAACTGAAATTGGATCAGCATGAAAGATGTAATAAGGAACAGGCTCTCATCCCATTAGATGCTGAGAGTGGACTTGCAGAGTCTTGTGAAGAGTGCTTCCTTCCTTGCCAAAAGGTTTATTGCATGATTTTTATCGCACTACTTTTGTCAGGATGCATTTCTCAGCAATATATATATATTTTCAACTCCACCACATGGAGACTCCTTTCTCTTTGGAAAGTTTCTATAATTAGTATTGTATGACCATCTTTACTTTAGTATGGGAAATTTTAGTTTTAGACAATTTCGTACGTGCTTAATTTAAGTTGCATGCATTCAGGTTAGGAAGCCATCATGTTCACATCCCTGCCCTCTACCATGCCATTCCAATGATTGCCCACCTTGCAAGGTCCTTGTCAAAAGATCTTGTCATTGTGGTGCCATGGTGCATGTTTTTGAGTGTATATATTACAACAGCTTGAGTGACAAGGAGCAACAAAGAGTGCGGTCATGTGGTGGACCATGCCATAGGCAAGTTATATCCTTCTCTTTTTCCTACTGCTTTTCATTAGGAGTCTATGTTGTTGGTTTTCCATGTTGCTTATTAGTTTTCTCTGATTGTAACCATGTATAGAATCACAAGATATGATTAATTATTATGTGCTCATTTTTATAGTAATTTTTGTTTTCCTATGAATTAAAAAAATGCCGAATGATCAAATGTAAGTTTATGTGATAGCAATAAGCATTCTAAGCATGCCAAACTTTCCTAATTGTATTTCATATTTTTGACTCTATTTCAAGGTTCGCAATCTTGGTATTAGATCCTGCATCTGTACCATGTTGGAATAGTGTCCATATGCCCAGTACAGGGATCAGTTTGGCATACTAACATGTGGTATGCCTCCCATACCGAGTATCCTAATTGGTGTGGTAACAATACTCCCGATGTAGCATCGGTATTGCAAACCTTGGTCTATTATGTCATCATTCTTATTCAAGGTTTTCACCTCCTTCATAAGAGTGTTTGTCGAATCATTTAAAATCCAAGTTGCTGCTCAAAAACCCTTGGATCGACTCCTTCCTATGCGCTAATGTTTTATCTTGTCATTTGAATGTTTGTCCCACTAATGTTAAAAAAAAGAAACAAGGGGAAATGGGTGATTGGGGTCTTCGGCTAACATGATTCATATTGCCAAATAGATGGAAACCATGGGATAATGCCTTTTGGTTATGGTTATGGCTGCAGTTACTAAATTATAATTTTTTTTGCTATATGTCCATTAATCAGCTTTAACATGATGAATGATTAATCTCTTATTGTCAATTTTGTATTTTGGTTCCTTGTTGAATATGTTGTTTGCATTAGTTTGTAGCTTCTTTACATTGTCTTTTTTCATACGATAAGAACACTATTTGTATGAATGTGTATGTGCAGAAAATTATCAAGTTGTCCACATCTGTGCTCTGAAACATGTCATCCTGGTCAATGCCCATCAATTGATCGGTGTTTGAAAAAGGTAAAGCTAATACCATCTCAATCATACTACATGATGAAAAATATTATAATCTTCTTCCATTTTGTACTTGTTTTCTACTTATGTTGTCCCGATAAATATTATGATTATCATATATGCTACTGATATTTAATTTGATGCAGTAACTTCATTGGTTCCACCCACAAAATACTTTGGATAATTAATAAAGTAAGCACAGTTAATCAAGCTATGCAATGAGCAGTTTCAGTGTCATTTTGGCAACAGGGAGCCCGAATTTATGAACTTAAGTAGATTGTACATTTGCTTGACCGAATGGTAAAACAATGGAAACCTGTGCTGGTGGTGGTGGTTGGATTTATAGCTGAACTTGCCAAAAGAAAGCCTAAATGTAAACACAGAACAACCATTATTCCATTCGTTCATATTGTTAAATTGAGGCTCCTAAGCATGGTTACATTGGAATGTACTAAGTTTAGTAATGGAGAACCGCTTAAGGCCAGTTACTTGAAATCAACCTTCAAAACTAAGTTTCCAATTTTCATGAACTCCTTGAAAAAATACTTAACAATTCAAAATCAATGATAAATTATCCAAATTCAAGATAGAAACCATTAACCATGATATGCACTATGAAAATTGTGTGGAAACCAAAAACTATATATTTTGATGGTCTCTAACCTACGCATCAAATTGGTGTTATAATGGATGGTTTTAATAGCATGATACTATATTTTACTATAGTCTAATCATCAAACTCTAATGAACTTAAATCTACCTATGTTTTTAAGATTGTATAGGTCATGTTACATGAAATAGATGTTCAATATATGTGCTCTATCATGTACTTCACCACACAAGTGCATATGATATCTTCATTTGTACTAATTTGATGCATAGGTTAGAGGTCAGAAAAATATATAAATTTTGTTTCTAGGCTTTTTTTGTAGGATAGGTCATATTCACTAGTTTGGATCTTCAATTTGAATGACCAATCATTGATTTTAAAATTGTTAACTTCTATTACAAGAAGTTAACATAAAGTGTACATTCCAATTTTGTGTAATATATATATATATAGTGCCAGACTTAGCTACACTTTAGTGGATCTCTACTCAAATTTGATCACGTCTGGATCAAATGATAAGATCCCACATAATGATCCAAGCAATTGAATATAATCTACCACCTCTAATCTACTTACACAAAAAAAAAAAAAAAAAAAAAATCATGGGATTTGGAGACTCCTAGTTGTTACATCACGTGATCAAAAAGTTAGTCTAAATAATATGAAACAATATATGTTCTTTTGACCATTTGATGCATAGACTAGAAGTCTCCAAATCATATGATTTTCAGTGTGTAAGCTATTTAAATATAATAGAATACATCCAATAGTTCAGATCATCGATGTAAGACCCCTATCATCTAATCTAAACTCAACCATATTTGAGTGGAGATCCATTTGAGTGTTGCCAAGTCCAGCTCTATATGTGTGTGTACATAACTTCATTCTAAGGGCCTATTTGGATGTCTAGGCCCAAAATCTCATGGGATTTTTAGGTTTGGACTAGTGCAATTAGAAAAAAGAAGCTTGGGCTAGGCTTATATTGCCAATACCCAAGCATTTTTGGAGTGGATTGGCCCGAATCCTATAGGGAGAAAAAAATGACTTGCTGAGATCATTTTTTCTTCCGAATAGGTTATTTTTTCTTCCTATGGGATTCAGGCCAGCCCATATAAAAGATAGTCTTGGATAGTTGTAGACAGGCTTAGGCTAGCATAGTCTTGGATAGTTGTAGATAGGCTTAGGCTAGCCTCTAATTCAATATTTTTTTATGGTTGTACTCGCCCAACTCATGAATCCTATAGAATTTTGAGCCCAACCATCCAAACAAGCCTAAGGAAATGTATTTTAATATTACACATAACATTATACATATATATGTGTATGTATATCTATGTATATACAAATCTTCATTCTCAGGAAATGTTCTTTTCTCATTTCCAAGGAACATGTTTCTGTCTTTTCATTATCTCATTTCTTTTTTCTTATTTTTTTCTTTGTCATCTTGTCTAATAAGATAAGCTCAAAAAAGTAATGCTAAAAATAAAACAAAATTAATTTAAAAAAAAACTCATGCTGTTTGGATTATATGCATTTATGAAACACCACCATTGCCGGTCCCAAGCCTATGTGAAAAAGGTGGGCAGTTGATTTAACCTGAGAGCACATTGCAAAAAAAACATGTTAAACTTTGAAATGGATCCAAATTTTACAAGTGTTATTGTTTGGACGTTTCCTGTTTTGTTTTGAAGGATGCTGCAAAAGGAGGGAAAGATGTAAGGTAACATGGATGGAGGTTGTGAAAAAGAGATGGCAAAACTTGAAATAACATATTAGGTAGTTCTAGATAAGAATGCTTGGCAAATGAGGAACCATAAAGTCGAACCAGAACAGTTGGATTAAAGCTAGATAATTAAGATCATGGCTTTATTATGTACATTATAACTAATGTCTAGGTTTTGTAGCTAAATATTCTACTTTGGATTTTACTATGACTCGTATTTGAAAATTTAATAGTTTTATGTACAGCATCCCCTTTTTTTTTTGTAATAAAAAGAAAAATTGATTTCTTAGGGAAACTAAAGTGACGATTTGTCTTTTATCTAGCTGCTCTTTTTTCTTTTTTCTTTTTCTCCTATTATCTTGCAAGGTCACTGTCCGTTGTGCATGTAACAACCTGAAAAATGAGCGGCTATGCCAAGATGTACAAAAAGAGTATTGCAATGCTGGTCGTGATCCTAAAGACATATCAAAGAGCCACTTTGGAGTTGGTCTGCTTCCATGCAGCATAAACTGCCCTAGTAAAATCAAGGTTGTTGAGTCGGAATTACAGCTCCGCAAAACTAGTGAGGCCAAGGTAATATATAATTTGCTATGATATTTTTGCTACTTCCTAATATTTTTATCTGTCCAAATTTTGTACTTAGAAAGAACTGGATTGTCACCATATACTCTAAGCTATGGGTTTATTACAGAAGAAAATAGCACCTTCATTTGAGTTCACATTTTCAAATTTATTTGTTTATATATTCATCATTGCCAGCGATGCCACCACCATTATCATTTCTTCAATGAGAAGTGTTACTCCTAGTCAGAAAGTGAGAAAGTCATTTAGATTTTAGTTTTAAGTGGCAAATATGGTCTGTTGGGAACTTTTTTTTTTTTTTATTTGTTTTAATTCATTGCCAATCCCAAATAGATGATTATGATATGGTCTGTTTTAATATATGATTTTGCATATTGAATCTCCTATCAGAAAACTATCTTTATGTGTAGATTATGCTCAAGATGATTCTTCTGTCTGGCTTAATTTATTGTCGCTCTTGGTACTACACAAATTTATGGTAAACACATTTGCTGAAAGCATCCATCCATTTTTCAGGCACTCTGGAATATTATTAAGCTTGTTTACCTGTGGAAGCTTCTTTAAGCAAATTTCTGAACCACTAAGGTTGCGTTGGTTACACTTTTTGATTTTTAATTTTTAATTTTTAAAAGATATTTTTTACTTTTTTTTTATTTTTACTATTGAGCAAAAGCAAAGGGCATGTTTAGTAACTATGTTACTATAAAGCAAAAAGCAAAAATAAATAAAAAGAATGGGATGGGGAGGTGAAGAGCTTGATGAGAGAGAAGCGTTCAGGAAGGGAGGGAGAAGGGGACGGGAAGGTGAACAACTCGATGAGGGAGAAGGGTTCGGGCTCTTTATTTTTTGGTTTGATATTTTAGACGTGGGACAAGTTTAACAAGCAAAAAAAGCAGAAAAGCAAGTTTTGGAAAGCAAAAAATTTTTGCTTTGCATTTGAAGTAATTATTTTAATTTTTTGATTTTTTGCTTTTTGCTTTTCATGATGTTACCAAATATTGCTTTTTGATTTTGCTTTTTAAAAATCAAAAAACAAAAAAGTACTTTTTTAATGGCTAATCAAATACATCCTAAAAGTTAAGGGCATGATTCTTATGCAAATCAAAATCACCCTTCAGTGGTTTCTTGTTCAAAAGAAGGGTCAGAGTTTATGGACAAGACTTTTGCTCTTTATGGCATCTCTTTCTCTGCATATTAGCTCTCTTTTCTAGCATCTGAATCTCAATCAGAGGTGAAGTGAGCTTCTGTTATCGAGCATGACATGTTGGACGGAACGATTGTTGCCCTTCATATAAAGGATAAGTAAAATGTGGCTTTAAAGTAGCATGCATTCCAGTACAAGCAAATTCTCTTTTTTAAATGCATGCAATATGTTTAACCATTCCCTTGAGGTCTTAATTTTTGCTTTGAATCTCTCTCCAAAGAGCCCGGTTGTGGAAGTATCAAATGTTCCCAGGCGCCGGAAGAGACGTGAGCGGGTACGGGAAACCAAGCAGGCTTCAAAATTTCAGGTTGGTGTTATCTGTTCTAAATGATGTTGTTTTATTGCTGCTGTTTGCGTATGCATGATTTGAATTTTCTTATTTTGCACAGGCAATTAAGGAGACTCTTTGGAGATTTGTTTTGTTTATTTCAGTATTTGTATTGATCATTGCAAGTGCTTACTATGGTTATAAGGGCCTTTTCTGGCTTTCCGATTGGATGAATGAAATCGAAGAAAGAAGGCTGAGACAAAGATTCCCAAGAGCTTGATCTTGCAATGAAATTGAAAACCATTGTATTTATTTATTTGTTTACATTTAGTTACCTTTTGGTGATCGCTAATAAAAGCGAATCTAACATCTATTTATAGCTGAACTATGTAAACCGGAAAAGCTGTTTGAGCTGAAAGTTGTAATGGTGGATTGACGGTTTGGTGCTTCCTCTTTTTTTTTTTTTTTTTTTCTTTTCTTTTTGGTTGGTTGGGGCGTGGGGCGTGGTAATACAAGGTGCAAAGCTGTATCCTGAAACAAGATTACCAAATATAATACACCTAACAGCACTACGAAAATTAGAGCCCCATTGATGGCCATAGACTCACTTTGACCTTGTTGTTATTATTAAGTCAGTGTATACGGAAATGTAATATCAGTCAGGTTTGTAGGACTTTTCCAAGATCGGTAATCGATGAAGGTTTATCTTCATGGCCGCAAGTTTGTGGTTGTTGTATTTTGTTTGAAATAAAATATGATGCCTTAGGATTCGGTTGTGGTGGTTTGATCTGTATGCCCGCCGGAACATTTGCTATTAGGATATCCCGTTTGTTCGGTCACGAGTGTGACATCAGTATTAAGGAAATTTAAGAGGTTTTTCCGATGCAGAATTTATCAGCTGGAGACTGCACTCGGATGCCGTTATATTCATGTGAAACGGGTATTTGCCTATGCTTGCAGTATCCACTGTAACATTTTGATGGCATGCTGTCGTTAGAGGGAAAGGCATCGTTGGGGATGGTTCAGCTTTTGGTATGAACCGGCTATGCTCGATAAGAATTGAGAATAAGATTCAGAGAATTTTGGGGAACTTCATATGAAGTTCGTGACGCAGGGACACCCGAGTAATTTGAGGTCTACATGATCTTTCTTCCACATATTTGTTGTACAAAAAGAAGTCGGCAGGGTCTGCCTAAAAATCGAGCTAGGTCCTATTGACAAATGATTGCATACAACCAATCGAGCTAGACACCGAGCACCTTCTTCGAAAGAATTTTCAAAAATGGATTGGCTGGAGGTTGACGTGCTCAACGAAAAAAATCTCTCCAGCCGGTCCATGTTCGAGCGTGGAGCAATCTTTAGGCCGAGGCCTCGACATCCTCTGTCACGCTGTCTCGTCTAAAAGGACCATTGGAGACTTTGACTCACCTCGCGGCGACGCTCTCTCTACTCCTGCGGGATATCCAAAGCAACCGGATAAGGAAGAAAGCATGGGAATAGCGGTTGGTGTAAACCACCTCTCCTCACGAGCTGTAGCTTTTGGGGCTCGAGCCCTACGGCAGCAGACCCAGGGCTATCCCAAGGGTGGCGAGGAGCTGATCCGCTCGGGCGTCGTCCGCGCGATACCGCCAAGAGACGCGGCATCGGCGCTGCAAGCCCAAGGCTTTCGCCTGCTGGACGTTCGGCCGGCATGGGAGTGGGAGAAGGCTCGCGTCGTGGGCTCCCTTCACGTGCCCCTCTTCGTGGAGGACACCGACAGCGGCCTTATCACCCTCCTCAAGAAATGGGTCCACTTCGGCTACGTTGGGCTGTGGACCGGTCAGTTGCTCACCACCATCAACGAGCGCTTCCTCCCTCAGGTGGAGGAGGTGGTTCCTGACAAAGAGGATAAGCTACTTGTGGCCTGTGGTGAAGGACTCAGGTAGATGAAGCACTCTCATTGGTGGTGATTCTTATTGAAGTTTTTAAGCTCAAATTTTACGTTTGAGATGATTGCAAGGTGGTACATATTATTGTTCAGGTCTATGATTGCGGTGAGGATATTGCACAAGGGAGGGTACAAGAACTTGGGATGGTTGGCTGGAGGGTTCAATAGATCAGGAGATGGTGATTTTGCTGAGGTGGAGGGAAGCACCAAGCTACAGTATGCTACCGTAGGTGGAGTGTCCTACTTTTTCCTCCAGTTGCTTCTGTTCTTGCAAGTCGTTGGCAAGGGGAATTGATGCGGGTATGATTGCATCCGTCGATGGATTCTTTGTTGGCTGCCTTGTTTTTTTCAGAGTGGTCTGGGGAACAGACAATGTAATTGTTGTTAATTTTTGCAATTCTGTATCTTACAACGCATGAGATGCTCCATAATCGAAAGGTGTTTTAACTTTTATTCTTTTACTTGGAGAGAGAGGGGGGTGGTGAAGAGGGTGTTTATATGGAAGAATCTTGAGTTGAAATCACTAGCTAGCTGTGTCCGGAGTGATCTAGATAGAGAGAGTTAAGATATGTGGCTAAGACTTCGTCCTCCAAAATGTCAAGCGTGTATGAGATGATGAGAGCTTTTTAAGTTCAGCCAATAAGTGAGGCTAGAGGAGCTTTGATGGATGAGTTGGAATTGGATACGAATATTTAGCCATAATTTACTCATTTGGAATGAAAAGTGGAGACAAAATCAGTGACATCTTTGTTAGGTTGACCTAAATAGTAAATCTAAATGATTAAATGGAAGCGTGTGGTTCTCCATTCTTGTTCAAGCCGGCCGTTCTGGTTCTAATTTTCTGCCTTGTTGAAGTCGATTGACCTCCACACGCCACATTATCCCTTGTATTTCACCAATTCCCGATTGCGCGTTATCCACCATGCATATGCTCCAAGATTTGTCCTGATCCATGGACCTGGTCCATGCAATAATTTCGATATTTCGAACCTAGGGTGCTAGCACGGGCTTGGAATTAGGGGAATTAGTTTTGGAATACTATCAGGTTTATGCAGGTAATGGGCGTCCAATGATTGTTGTACTTTAACTTGGGTCATGCTAGCTCAATTGAGCTTCAAATTAGGCTTAGGTAGCAATTATAGGTTGGGTTACCTGCATGGATTAAATATATGTTGGATATAAATTGCTTGGATTAATCATGAGTCAGGAGGCTTGGGTTGGCTACCAATTAGAAATGGATTAGGGTCAAGGTTTTCCTCACCCTACTCTTCATCCTTGACCGTTGGGCAACGGTAAAGGAGAAAAAGTAAAGTAAGGCAAAACCTTGGAACTGGCTGATGTCCAACTTCTTCAAGAAAGGGTTCAAAAAGACTTCTTTAGCGCTATCAATTTTGGAATCCAGTTAAGAATGCAGATCCTGTGACCACATACAACTGCAGCCTGAGGAATATGAATTGGTGGGATTGGACATGAGATACTGGCTTGAATCCGACATGCATGGCAATAAAACTTTGGTTGGCTCCATCCATATGAGGTAATGATGCTCGGAAGCAGCCAGATTGCATTCAAGCTCATGCAACTTTCTTTGCTCATGTCGGTCGTGTAATCAAGATTTATGATGATCAACTGGTCATCCTCCTCACGTGCAGGGAACTACGTACCAAATTGCAGTTGCCACCAGAGTTAGGATGCCTATCTCTTTCTCCATCTCCTTTGTTCTGACAAGTGTCCGGGAAAGGGAAGTGATGTGGCTTGGAGTATGAGCATATACTTCCCTTCATTAATGCATTTTGTTGTAACCTTGCGTCTTGTATATGCTAGGGAACAACCCATATAATCGGTTCATGTTCGCTTTGTTTTACATATTTGTATTGATATAAAAGGTGTTCAAATTTTATGGTTTTAAAATATTTTTGAACGCATCAAACGCACCATAACTCATAGCTGAATGGATCTAGCTGTGCGAAGTGAGGGGCATGATTGCTATCTATATGTGTCTGTGCAAAGGTACCGGGCACAACAGCAACATGCATCGTCAACAAAGTTAGGATTTGTTTATGTGTAGAGCTTCATGGCCTCCTCTTCCCAAAGGAGCCAGGCTAGTGATGCCATCACATGGAAATAGAATTGAAAGTTCGGTGCTTCAATAGACCAAGAAGGTGTTGTTTTAAGTTGGCAGTAAAATTTCTTACTAGTTGTACCAATATTTTGGGTTCAAGTTTCACCTTCGACATGGTTCACGAGGTTAGGGGCAACCTTTGCTTGCCAATGGCCTGTATTTTTCTTTTCTTTTGTTCTTTTTTTCCCTACAAATAGAGAAAATTAAGCATTCAAACCATCTAGAAGACTCTTGCATGATTCTCTATTGTAGAACTAACAACCAGCAATCATTGTGGCAAGGATGGTACTTGTTGCCGTAAGGCTTTGAAAGGTCGTTAATATTACTCAGAGCTTTAGAAACAGTAGAGAAAAGAAGATGAGGAATGGGAGAGTGGAGAGTGTTTTTTTTCCTCCTTCCCTTATTTTGCTTATCTCTTGTTCTTTACCTAAGGATCCTCTTTGTATTTCTTTTATATGAAGGTTAAGCTCTTAGGCCACTAATCGGAATCTATGAGTTTGTTAGATCTAGCACAGGCTGTTAGGCTACGTTATGACATTTTGTTGAGGGAGAAATTTCTTTCACTATCTCTGAATAGAAGTTTTTAGTTGTGGCAGGTGCAGACTTCACCCGTACAAATGATCGAGTTGGGAATCCTGAGTCCACCACCAGTTTGACTTCACCATGTCATATAGAATGTGCCTCAATGGAGGATTGGTCCCGATCGGAAGGTTTCTTCCATAACATATCAAGACTATAGACTTTTCTACTTTAGACTATATAGATTTGGCACCATAGAAAATGATGTGGCCTGCATCTTCAATGCTCACGGCACGTTGCCCATCCTGAAATGGAGATTAGACACAGTAAAGGATAAATTTTTGATATCTCGACACGATGTGCAAGTTATTGCTGCAAGGAAGATGCATATAAATCCAAAAGTTCGGGCTGGTTTCATATGTTATTATTTTTGTATTTTAATTTTCTTATAAATTAATAAAATATTACATAAAGATTGATATCAAACATAATATTTTTATGCAAAATTTTTGATATCCCTTGGTTTTATTTCATGTTTTTTTAACTTTTATATTTCTTGCTTTTGTTCTTGGTTTTATTTCATATTTTTTTAACTTTTATATTTCTTACTTTTGTTTTTATATTTTTTGAAGAAATAAAACTTTAATGCTAGAAGCTCTATTTTTTTTAAAAAAAGCCATTAGAAGTGGTTAATTCTCATTCTTCTATCCTTGTTTCCATGATTGAGGGCAACTTTGATCGAAATCGAACTCTCAACCTCTTATCTAAGGGCTTGAGATCAGGAGGGGCTAATTCCCATTCTTCTATCTAAAGTTGTATCCTCGAAAGCAACTCTAATCATAATTGGACCCTTATAATACTTCTATTAATATTTTATTTTTTTTAAGAAAAAATCAACTTTCAATTTGGGGGTTACTAGTGGATGCCTTTCTTATCACCTCTGGCCTCTAGCCAGGTTCAATGCCAGCAACAACCGAAGGTAGGGCTTCATCCGTCCACAGGATTGGGTGGTGGCCCGGAGTTTTAGCGTGCGGGCGGGACGCCGTGTCCACGTGGCCAACGGCAACGACCGAAACAAACTATATCATCTATTTCAAATTGGTAGCTTCTGCAGCCGGAAGAGTCACGACCACTGATCACGGTCCCATAACTCTCTTTCTCTACGTGGTGCTCGTCCTGTCGCCACCTGAAGGTTTCGGGATCTCTAACTCAAGCCTTTTTCTACCCCTTCTCAGCTTTTCGAGCAAATGGTTGCGGCCACTTTGACTACTGACCGGGTCAGCCACTAGAGAGGGCGGAAAAGAAGGGGACGAGCCCAACGCGATAAAGATTGACGAGTCGCCGTTGGTCGGTCCTCTCCTCTTGGCATTGCTCGAGGCTTCTCAAAGACCGACGATAGTGTCACGCTCCACATCGCTATTTGATGATGTTGATCATGCCATCCCTCCCGCAGGAAACTTCCCCATAAAATTTTAAACTTAACGAAGTCTATTTTTATTTTTATTTTTTTAAAATTTTATAACAATAAAAATAGTATAGATATTATCCATCCGATCCATTTTTGTATCTGAATTAATCTGAATATGAATAGAAATTTGAGAATCGACTAATATCCATATTCATCGAAAAAAAATGGATATGAATATAGATAGACAATTATCCGATCAATATCTAAATATCCGAATCTATATATAATTTTATATAATAATTATTAATTTTTAAAAATATATATAATTATATAAATATATTATTAATTTAATTTATCATTTATTTAGTAATATCTTTGATTTCATAGTCATAAAATTTAATTATCTAAATTATATCCATGATTATATTCATTCTTCTAGTATCCAAATTATATCCGTATCTATTTAAAATAAATATAAATATGAATTTTTACATCCAAATAATATCTATATTCATATTTATATTCATCATATAAAATAAATATGGATATGAATACGTTAATATTCGATCCATATTCGATTCAATTTTAGTCCTAAATCATCATCATCAAAAATATAAAAATAATTAAAAACCACTGCATCCATTCAAAGCATGATTAAAGGAAAAAGAATTTAAAACAATCAACAGTCACTGTGTATTAGAACTTTATAGCCTGTGTGATAAAATGGATCTATTAAGCTAATCTAGAATAAAAACATCTATAAAAATCAGTAATAAGATATTATAAAATTCAGAAGAAAATATCTGACAACATCGTCCAAAGCATAAGTCCTGTGTGATTAGCTATATATGTCTCATCCAATTTATAGTACTATTTATCTCTCAATAAGTATTTTAAACTTTAAAAGATTGTAGATTGCATTTGATGCATTACCAGACAATTTTAAAAGATAATATAAATTATCTTCAAAATAAATTATCATCATCAAATTATCAGTAATATTGGTACATATAGATAATATTACAGTACAATTATTGAAAATCTTGATCAACATGTTTGGCATGATAATCAGATTACTGATAATGTAAAATTAAATTTTTAAAATATTTTTAGTAATATTACTCTTCTTCTTCCTAGTGAGAAATATATATATATATATATATATATATATATATATATATATATATATATATATATATAAGTATATATAAATAATATATTAGGATATCAATTTATTCTGATATCGATTGTTGTGGAAGTCTGGCCATGACACCACAACCTCAGAATCTTCTTGATACTACTTATGTTGCACTCGATTATATGTAGATATCGTAAGAAAAAAATAATAATAAACGACAAGAGAGCATACAATCAAGTACGTAGATTAAACTAAGATCTACCTTCAAAAGACGTGTAAACGTCATTATGAGAGCTAAAAATAAATAATATAAGAGCAACTTACTGCTAAATTTTTGTACAAGAGTCTCTTAATAAGAAGTCCCAAAATTTTCACAAAAGCTCTCTGAAACGTCTCAAGAAGTCTCTCAACACCTCTAGGATATTACCAGCTCTCTGATATAATAAACGGTTTGTCAATCGAAGTTATATAGACTTTAGAAATCTAAAAATAGTATTTGAGTAGGAAATCCAGTCCCAAATACACCTGGGATCGCGTCTAGACCGTCCGATCATGACCCATTTCCTCCTGGATCGTCGGATCATGCACATAGCTCTTGATCAACTTCGGATTGCTTTTCAGCTGTCTGATCGTGATTGGGAACTCTTCTAGCCATCGGATTGTGCAAAATAACATCCCATTGTGCCTAATCAGGCTAGATCATGTTTCAGCCATCGGATCATGACCGGCTCGAATTAGAGCCGTCGGATTATGACTGGTCCATGAAACTGTATTATGGATCGCATGAAATGGCAAAAAAAATCGAGTTTTGGTCCACACAGGCTGCTATGGACCTGGGGTCGACGATGGACTGCATGGGGCTTGGCACTTGCGCGGCCTACTCCCATGCGGCCTATGTGCACTAGGCCAGGCCCCATGCGGCCTACTCCCATGCGGCTTATGTGCACCTGGGCCAGCCCAGCGCCACCACGTATTGTCGGTCTAGGCAGTGCCGCCCACGGGAGCCCTATGCATGCCTGGGTCTGCCCAGTGCATGCTGGCCCGGCGCCACCACGCGTTGCCGGTCTGGGCAACACCGCTGCTGCCTATGGGCTCCTCCAACAAGCTCCAGGATTGTGCTGCTTCACCTGATCCTTCTTTCGTAAGTATTTTCTTCGTCTAGACTTTGTTTGGATTGTTTTTGAACTCATTAGACTCCGTTCATCATCTTAAACCACGTTCTGAATTTATAATGGATCGAATCTCGAGATATTTTTCTCAACATAATATATATATATATATATATATATATATATATATATATATATATAAAGGAGCCATGGGCGAGGCATGCATGTGAAGCCTTAAGTGGCACCGGAAGAGGGGGGAGGGTTGGAAAGCAAATTTTTTATGATTTTTTTGAAGGATAATTTTGTCTAAAATTTTTATTGCAAGATTGCCAAAAAAAATTAGCAATCTAGATACCCACCCCTCCCAAAGGCAATGTAAATAGCCTCCTACAAGATAATGTAGATTATCAGGATAATCTGGATTACCACCTCAAAATCATACCAAACATAATAATCTGATGAGCTTCCTCTAAATTGTTGATAATCCGGATAGATTGTCAGTTATCAAATTCCACCTTAGAGTTATCCTTATATTTCAACAATTCTATTAAAGTGAATGAGAATCAAACTCAAAAGATATAGGTCTAGAAAACTAGCTAACAACCGTTAGAGGATCTTCTTTAAGAATAATATTAGCCTCCTTGATGCTTTATTATGGATGTTTCTCCTTAATGCATTTTTCCATCTTGCAGATTTTTTTTTCCTTTCACCTATTTCACAGTAAGTCCAGAAGATTCCCACTAACCTCCGACATGATGAAGTTGGATGAATTGGCAAATGCCGATTAGTTTGTTTGGATGGTCTATTTAGAGTGAAAGGTCTGATTTATTTATTTATTTATTTTTTTAAAAAAGAAGAGGAAATATCAAAGATTGTCAGGGTTGATTCGATGAAAGAATATCTGATGCTTAAGTTAGATCGAATTTTGATAGAAGAACAGTAGAAATATAAGAGTATGATCATAAAAGATGGAATAGAGTGAGAAAATAAATATATTTAGAGATCCCTGGACCGTAATTATATAGAAATGGAGGCATAAAGCCATTGTCTAAAAATTATGGGCATGCCCTAACCGTTGAAGATGCCATAACTGCTCAAACATGCAAAACGAGTTATAACCATGCTGCAACATACCCCATTAACGTGCGATATTATAACTTCCCTCTCAATAGATTTGAACCACCTTTAATGCACTCTAATTTAGAGATAGTGGTATGTCATTATTTATTAGCCAGTCTATTTTACATTTTAACCAAACCATGAAATATTCTAACCACATTTATTTATTACATATTTATATACATAAAAAATTCAAAGTCCCTGATGCTTTTTTCCATCTCGATTTTTTTTCTTTCACCTATCTCACATTTTAACCGCAACATGAAAAGTTCTAATCACATTTATTTATTTTTTTTATAAATATTGCATAAAAATGAAATAAAACATAAAAAATTCTAATATTTCTTTTATTATTTTATTTATATTATTTTCTTATCTAAAAATAAAATCACATGCTACATTCTAGGTCTCAAGATTAATAGTGGCAATAAAAGCTGGTGGAATTGTGGCTGGTTTGCTGCCTCCTGCCACCGTTTTTCATTAAATTCAAAGAGGAAAGGAAAATTCCACAACTAGCTCGCAACTTTTCCCGAACCCATATCTCTCCGCCGCCGTTGATTTGGTTTTCTGTCTCTCCGCTGCCGTTGATTTGGTTTCGATGACCAAATCCTCCCTCTCTTTCCTTTTCTCAGCCCTTTACTCCGGTCCATTTACGAATTTTCCAAATCCCTGCCGCGTCCACCCCAGTCCGCGTTCCATTACCCATCTACTCCCCTAAGTTTTAAAACCCCTCTACTTCTCTCTCTTTTTTGTTCTCACAGTGTCGAACGTTCCTGATGAGGCAACCCCGAAGGGAAGAGCGGTGTATCCTCTGGCCTGGCCCCATCAGGACCGTCTGATGAGGCTCCCCGTCACCGCCACCGCGGTGACGATTGCCGCAGTGTTGATCGCTCTCTTCTCCGCCGCCGCGGATGGGCTGGGCTCCGCCGCCACCGTCGCCATCAGCCACGGCACGGGCACCGTCTGCGGGGTCCTCGCCGGGGACGCGCCGCGGAGCATCTGGTGCGCCCGGGGAACGCAGCCGGTCTTCTCTATACCGCCAAACGTCTCCTTCGACTCCGTCTCTGGCGGCCGGGACTTCCTCTGCGGGCTCCGGTCCGGCGGCACCGCCTTCTTCTGCTGGAACGCCAGCAACGCCTCCTCCACCGATCTCCCCCCGAAGCGCGTCTACAACGGAGCCGCCGTGTTGACGGACCTCACCGTCGGGGAGGACCAGATCGCCGCCATCGACCGGAACGGCCCAGGGATTCGGTGGTGGCGTGGGGGCGGCAGCTTCCCCCGCTTCATCGTCCCCGGGTCCTACCACTCGCTCACCTCGGGGCGCGGCTTCTCCTGCGCCATTGTCGCTAATCACACCGTCCGGTGTTGGGGAGGGCCCGGCGAAGAGATCCAAAGAGCGTTCTCGAACGCGTCGATGGCGAGCATCGTCGCAGGGGACTCCCACGTCTGCGGTCTAAACACCAGGGGCTTCTTAGTCTGCAAGGGAAGGAACGATTATGGGCAATTGGACGCGCCCTCCGGCCCGGCATTCGAGTTCTCCAGCCTCGCTCTGGGAGCAAGCCAGTCGTGCGCGGTTCGGCAAGCCAACGGAACGGTGGTCTGCTGGGGCGGCGGCAGCGAGAGCGGGACCTATGCTCCGGTGAACACGACTTCGTTCCAGTTCGTCGTGGCCGGCGGCAATCTTACCTGCGGCCTCACCTCGATTAACTTTTCGGTGGTATGCTGGGGGACGAACCGGAGAAATCCGGCGGCGACCGTTATTCCATTGCCGATTCTTCCAGGGGTTTGTACTGCTGATCAGAGCTCTTGTACATGTAACATCGTTCCCGATTCGGCAAGACTCTGCTCTGGTTCTGGAGTTATTTGCAGTCCCTGTCTATTTCCGTCGTCTCCACCACCGCTTCCTTCACCGTCGGCACCACCTCCGCGTCCTTCACCGTCGGCACCACCTCCGCCATTAACGTCGAGAAAGACGAGCAAGGGTTGGCTGGCTTTCGGTATTGTGGGGTCGGTTGGGGCCTTCGCCGGAGTTTGTACGATAATCTACTGCTTGTGGACAGGGGTGTGCAGGAACAAGAAGGTCCACAATTCAGTCCAGCCTAGCATCACCGCCGGCGAGAATGGAGGAGCCAATTCGGGGGCCACTTCAGGTGCCGGAGCTGGAGGATCGATCCTTCCGAGCCCTTTCACCTCCCCTTCGGGATCCAGGTCCCGAATATTCCGGAGGCAGGGCTCGCGGGTCATGCGGCGGCAGAGGAGCGGGCCGTCGTCGTTCAAGGACAGAGCAGAGGAATTCACCTTCACCCAGCTCGCTGCCGCCACTAAAAATTTCTCCTTGGAGACCAAAATCGGTGCCGGGAGCTTCGGCACCGTGTATAAAGGCAAGCTCCCTGACGGGCGGGAGGTGGCGATCAAAAGAAGCGAGTCCGGTCCCAGGACCAAGAAGTTCCAAGAGAAAGAGAGCGCCTTTCAGTCGGAACTGGCCTTCCTCTCGCGACTCCACCACAAACACCTGGTGGGCCTGGTTGGCTACTGCGAGGAGGAGGAGGAGAGGCTCCTGGTGTACGAGTACATGAAGCACGGAGCTCTCTACGACCACCTTCACTCCAAGGATAACACTTCCACCGTCCTTAACTCCTGGAAGATGAGGATAAAGGTGCTATTGGACGCGGCGAGGGGCATCGAATACCTCCACAACTACGCCGTACCGCCGATCATCCACAGAGACATCAAATCGTCGAACATCCTCCTCGACGGGAACTGGGTGGCGAGGGTGTCGGACTTCGGGCTGTCGCTGATGGAGCCGGAGTCGGACAGCGGGCACCTCTCGATGAGGGCGGCGGGGACGGTGGGGTACATGGACCCGGAGTACTACGGGCTCCACCATTTGACGGTGAAGAGCGACGTCTACGGCCTCGGGGTGGTGATGCTGGAAGTCTTGACGGGGAAAAGAGCGATCTTTAAGGATGATGAGGGGAATCCGACGAGCGTGGTGGACTACGCGGTGCCGAGCATCGGGGCCGGGGATTTGGGGCGGGTGCTGGACGCGCGGGTGGGACCGCCAGGGCCGCACGAGGCAGAGGCGGTGGAGCTGGTGGCGTACACGGCGGTGCACTGCGTGAGCCTCGAGGGGAGGGAACGGCCTTTCATGGCCGACATCGTCGCCAACCTCGACAGCGCCCTCGCGCTGTGCGACGACAGCCATGGCAGCATCTCCAGCACCAACATATCCCTCGCCTCCGTCGATTGATTTTTTTTTTTTTTCTTTCTCGAGGAGAGACGGAAAGAAGAGAATTCTTTTCTTAACACTTTCCTCCATTTCTCCAAATATTTTGATTTTGATACCTTATTTTTGATGCTTGTAAATGAAATTCTTATGAAATCCTGCGGTTGGATTGGTGGGTGAAATTTACACTCTCGTTTTTTAAAGAGGGTTTTAGGTTAAGCTAACACAATTAATTATGAAAATTTTGACAATCAAATAAAGCATGAAGCACAGTGCTATCTAACATGTGGTTTTGTTGATCAGGAACTGATGAGGATAGGAAAAAAAAATAGAATGGGTAGAGAGGAATAAAAGTTGCCTTTGTAAACCTCCTCTTTGAATATATGTCAAAGAGAGTGGTTTGAACTATATATGCATCTCTTTCTTTCTGGTCATAAACAAAGGAGGGTCATACATGAACAGGGAGAGCCGACATGGACTTCTTTTAGTCAAAATATATGCTTCACCAGACCGTAAGTGTTTCAATCTTGACAGGCAATTCTTACATGTGATGGTTCTGTTGCTCATCTTTCAACTGATGGTAGTTGATGGCGGCTTTGTTTTCCCCCCTTTTTTCCCTCTTTTGAGCAGTCCTACTTCTCATATATATATATATATATATATATATATATATATATATTTGTTTGCTAAGGTTATCTAAAGTTTTTCTACTATAATGACCTCATAAGCTAAAGACATTGAAAAGGCATCTGGCTCTAGTTGTTATGTAGAAGATATTCTGTCAATCTGTTATATTCATGATTATGACTAATTATAAGGCTGTTTTCCTCTATTGTTTGGAGGAGTGGACATTCTAATTAGTGGGATGTGAGTTAGTCTAGTTTATCTAATGTAGTGCAAGTTATGTGAGGTGTCCGTGCAAGAGGTTTCCAATAAGTTGTTGTTAAACTCGACGATGCTTTTAGATTTGAATAATAGAATGATTTAATATTGCATTGGAGATACGTTCCCAAGATAAATGTTATGCCTGTGAATTTTTAGATGATTTTTTCTTCTTTTTTGATGCCATATGCTATAAGCATCAAACCTTCAAACTTAGTTTGAATTCCCAAGCTTGGATTAAGATTAAAGAATGCTGCTTAAGAGTGGTTGTGTTGCTTGTACATTAGAAAACAAAAGGTTCAGCTGACACATCAAATTCATTAGTTGAATAACGAATTGTTGACATCATAGGCGGGGCAAGGCTTCTCCCAAATAATTTAAACTGGAGAAGTTAATTATATGACAGACAACTTTGTATGCCAAATTATATAAGTCGTTCCAATGCAACTTAACCTTGGAAATCTTGCTTCCTCTACCTACCAAATAATATTAGATCACACCAGCTCAGCTGCTTTGCCACAATACCTAAGATTACTCTTGATGGATTCAAATGGAAACACAATCAGTAGTGGAAACAGATAAAGACTTCTTTCACACCACATCATCACTTCTATGTGAGCCGCGCAAGCATTTTCCTATGGGTAGGTAAGACTACCTTTTAGTTTATAGGATGCCGCTACTTTCCCACTGGAGGTGATACTATAATTATGCTTTAAGCGTGGGAGGTGTGCTTTCTTTTAAAGTAGTAAACTAAAGAAGAGAAGGTACAGAGATTCTCAGAACAGGATTACTCACCGAAGCACATGGTTGTGAAACAGAGGTGCGATGAAAATAGTAAATGGCTTAGGATTCGCCGCCAAACTTAACTTTTTTTTTTCCTCCGTAATATTGTTGTGGGGTCCCTTGTCCTTTTATTAGCGCAATGAAGAGGCCCGTTGGTTGCCGACCGCGGGCGGCCGAAAATGTCTTCACAGCTTTATGGAGATCGGTGGTTTAAAATGACACACCTCAATAGAATCCAAAGATTAACAAAAACTTTATTATGGAGACATGAGAGAAAAAACTGGGCGCATTGGCCTGGTGTTCTGGGCAGCCACGTGGCCAACAATGTCTCCAATTACAACCACGTTGAAGCTATGGTCATGTGTTCTATTTAGCATGGCCTGGGTCTCCGGATTTAGCTTGATTTGGATATAAACCAATGGATGGTAAAACTATATATTCCCAGAATTAGATCTAGATATTGTTGATTAACTTTTCAAATTCGGTTGAGTAGGTCCCTTTCTAGGTTCAATTGATTTGAATATATGAACTGATGTTTCCTGGAGCCTGAAGGCCTTTGTGGTGCAATTGGACCATGTTCGATCTTGCAGGATATGAATACCGCTTGTTTAGATCTGGTTGTCATCTAGAAGGAAATCGTTCCATGAGTTTAAACTTATATGCTGATCCAACCAAAGTACTTGCACGTCTAGGTTCTTAGAGTGGTCATGTGCTCCAAAACCGTTTACATGTAGAATCACTCATTATAGTTGATAAAAAATAGGAAGCTTGGAGAAAAAAATAATCTAGCATAAGTCGGGTCATTCAAGAGCAGTATGATGAGCCTATTTGCACTCTCGAATGCCTTAATTGGCAACGATCCTTGATTCGATTAGGTAGTGTTTAGGGGGGCTTGGCTCTTGCCTTATCTTGTTATGTTTGGGACTCGGGAAGATAGAAGTCATTAGACTGTTCCTCCAAGCACAACCTAGAGCGAAAGGGTGGTACGTGGCAGCAATCTCTCGATATATGATACGAACTACTGACATTGGGTTCGAGGCATCTCCATCCCCAGTGTTTTCTTCTCTCTCCCCTTTTCCTCCCATATTCACATGTTCTTTGAACAAATAGAACCTATTGATACCGCTAACTACTACTATCCATATGATGGCATCAGAAAGATTATTGATCTGATGACATGCTGATAATATAAAAATAGACAATTTTTTAATTTAGATTAATAAAATATCGATCTAAAATTCTGACTGATCTGCATATAAAGTACAGCAAACAAAGTCACAACTTTACTGACAATCCATATTGATAGTATACCGTATAGATAAGCTAGATCGGTAAACTACCATCCTCATAGCCATGTCAATGTGCCCAACTTGTTATGAAATGAGGTCGGTTTTTAATTATTTTCTGGACAGTAAGTTAGGTGGAGATCGGTAATTCACCATCTTGGAAGTCTTTATTCTTCCAAGATAAATGCCTAAGAGTGCTTTTTATACCGAGATCCGTTTAACACTAACTAACCAGTGACCAGCGATAGCATTATCTCAAAGCAAGATCGGCTAAAGACCGACCTGCCCACACTATATCCAATACAGTGTCAAGGAGAATCCAAAATTCTACAACTTTGATACAGCTGTCATTCAGTTAGACTATAGCTATCCTCTGGCTATGCTACAGTCAGTCTCCATATGGGCTAACGGTCCACAGCTGCCATCAAACTCGTAAATCCATTATAACAAACTAGCAACCTAACATACTCCAAACGACTTAAATAAGTTTTTTCTATAAATAGAGGGGTAAGGTATCCTTTCAGATGTAAGCATGGGATTCATAGAGTCGACACTCTACTGAAATCTACTTCTTAAGGTCTCAGCTAACTTAGGCATTGGAGGATCCTAAATCGGAGGATATCCCATCGGTTCTTAAGATTCTTTTACAGATTGGTTCGTGATCTACATCGACTCAACCTAAATCAGTTCTCCAGTGCGAATCCTCTTCAACGATCTAAAGCCTTGTTGCAATAGATTGGCACTAGAGAAAGTATGTTTTACCTCAATTTCATGGAAATGATGAAGAAAGCATAGAATCCGATCCTATCTTCTCTAGGAGTTGTTTCGAAGATAGTTCAACCCCATCCTCTGGAGATGGTCGACCCGTAATAGTTTAATCTTTTGGTGCAGTAGGTCCAAGCTCTCACTAACGTCGTGCAACAGCTCCAACAAACATTGAAGCGATAGCAAGAATCTATTCCCCAAGAAGGTATTCATGATACAGCGACCTTTCAGTTCCTTAAGAAATCCATCGGAAGCATTTTCTTAATTAATAAGAGTAGTCCTATGAAGTAGAATCAATTCTCTACAGCAAGAAGCTGTAATAGAAAGAAGATCTCGAGTAGAAGCTTCCAGACCTTGAAAGAAGGCTGAAAGAAGTATAGTTTGGGGGTCCTCAAAGTAAGAAGAATTTTCATCTTATATCTCATTTTTCTGCTAAAATTTAGAACGAACCGATCCCTTTCTGATTCAAGATGCCTATATTGGAGCCATTCGATGGCTCCATTGAGTCCCAAGACCATCTTGAGAGGTATAGGGATGTTATGAGGCTTCAAGGAGTATCTAAATTTGCATAGCCTTTCTCATCACTATTAAAAAGTCTACGAGAATGTAATTCTTTAGACTCCATTCAGGATCCATTTCTTCTTTTGACCAGCTGCATAGGTTGTTCATTGCATACTTTGAAAGCAACCGCCTCTATTTGAAGCACACAAATAGTCTCTTCTCTATGATCCAGCAGGAGGAAGATTTCCTCCGAAAGTATATGGCTAGCTTCAATATGGCCATTCTAGAAGTAAAAAATTTTAATGACTCTATCATCATATCTGTCATAAAGTGGAGACCTAGAAGCTACCGCTTGACTTTCTTCCTTAGCAAGAATTTTTCAAAAACCTATAAAGGAATGCTAATCCAGATCCAAAAGTATGCCTATGCTGAGAAGGAAGAAAGGCTGAATAAGAAGGAGAAAAAAATAAAAAAGAAAAGAAGCGACTTTGAGAGGAGAAACATAGGAATCAAGGAAGCATTAGTGAGCGATCTTAGAAAAATTCGAGGTCCTGGAGCCCACCTTGAAAATTTGATAGTTATGTCTTCCTATTTACCCCTCGAATCTAGATTTTGATGGAGATCAAAAACCAAGAATATCTCTGTTATCCAAATTTCATGAAAGCCTCACCTGTAAAGAGAGACAAAGATAAATTCTGCCATTTCCACTAGGGCCATAGGCATGATATTGAGAAGTGCCACTAACTCAAGGATGAAATTGAGACATTGGTTCGTCCGGAGCTACCTTGGTAAATACATTAGAGATTGGGCAAATCAAGCCCTGAAGCAATGCCAAAAGCTCGACGACACCATCGAACAAAACTGGCCAACTGTTGGGATCAACAACACGATCTCTGAAGTCGGCAGATCTTAAGGGGCATCTAAAAGTCCTTCCCCAAAGAGGTAATGCATCGATAATGCCATCTCCTTTTCTGATATTGAGGTCCAAGGGGTTCAAATCCCTTATAATAATGTTGTTGTCGTTTCTATGATAATAGCAAAATATGATGTAAAAAAAATTTTAGTAGATAATGAAAGCTCTATAGATATATTATTCTATGATGCTTTCCAAAAGATGAATATTTTAAATAAATTGAAGCAGATTGGCACTCCATTAATTGGGTTCTCAAAAGACTTGGTCGCTGTCGAAGAAGTCACATTATCAATCACTATAAGAAAAGACTCCTATCAGTCAACTGTATAACTCATATTTTTAGTTATTAAGATATCGTCCGTATACAATGCTATTCTTAACCGACCTAGGCTTAACATCCTGAAAGTAGTGGTTTCTACTCATCATTTGTTGGTTCGGTTTCCAACCAAAGATGAAACTAAAAAAATGCATGGAGACTAAATGATGACTAGATAATGTTTTTTGATAGCTTCAAAGATGAAAAAGTCCATCGAAGTTCCACCAATTGAAGTGCCTGATCAAGAGGATAAAGGTGAAAATGAAAAAAACTAAGGTGAGTCAGCTGAACCGCTCATCATCGACCTGCTAGATGAAGATCTAGAAAAAATAGTTCAAATAGGAGCTTGGTTAAATCCTAACCTAATGGACAGGTTAATATCTTTTTTTTAGTAAAATACCGATAAATTTATATGGTCAACTTTAGATATGCTTGGAATCTCTAGTGATATCATTATTCATAAATTAAATATTGATCCCAAGCACCTACCAGTAAAGCAAAAGAAAAGAAGTTTTGCTTCAGAAAGACAACAGACAATAGATGAAAAAGCCGATAAGCTTCTAAAAACAGAATTTATTATAGAGACCTAGTACTCAAAATGGATAGCCAACATTATGATGGTAAAAAAAGCAAGTGAGAAATAAAGAACTTGTATTGATTGTACTAACCTCAATAAAACTTGTCCCAAGGATAGTTTTTTTCTTCCAAAAATTAATCAGTTGGCCAATGCCACTTCGGGCACAAGCTACTAAGTTTTATGGATTCCTTCTTCGACTACAATCAAATTAGAATAGCTCTCAAAGATGAGAATACTAATTTTATCTCAAGCAAAGATTTGTATTGCTATAAAATAACGTCTTTTGATTTGAAAAATGCAGGCGCTACTTATCAGTACTTAGTCAACAAAGTATTCAAGCATCAAATTGGCTACAATATAGAGGTCTATGTTGATGATATATTGGTAAAAAGTATAGAAGAAGATCGGCATATCATCGATCTAGAAGAAGCATTTGGAAAACTCCATAAATATTGGATGAAGCTCAATCCCAACAAGTGCGCTTTTAAAGTGATGGTCGGATAGTTTATTGATTTTCTAGTGACCTAGAGAGAAATAGAGACTAACTTTGAGAAGATTCAGGTATTACTTGAAATAAGGCCCTCAAGAACTATGAAAGAAGTGTAGCGGCTCACTGGATGGATGGCATCACTCAGCAGATTTATATCCAGGTCAGCTGAAAAATATCTTTCTTATTTTAAAACTTTGAAATAGATCAAAGACTTCAAATGATCATAGAAATGTCAGTCTGTATTTGACAACCTCAAAATATATCTTAGTTCAATCCCATTACCATCAAAGCCAATTCAAGGTAAGGATTTATTCATATATTTATCTATTTTATCTAACGCTATTAGCTCTATTTTACTCCGAGATGATACAGAGATATAAAGACCTATCATTATATGAGTAAGTTATTACGGGACATTGAAACTCGATATTCTAAGATCGAGAAAATAATATATTTTTTGGTTACATCAACCAAACGGCTTCGACTATATTTTTCAAGCTCACTCCATCATAGTCTTAACGGATCAGCCATTGAGATCAGTCTTTCAATGACCTAATACATTCTATTGACTAGCTAAATAGGCCATCGAGCTAAATAAGTTTGACATTCATTATCGATCCAGGCCTTCTATGAAAGCTCAAATATTGATCGATTTTATGGTAGAATGCTCCATCTCTGGAGAAGAATTAGCTCTAGAAACTCCAAAAGAAATTATCGGAGATTCTTATTGGCTTCTGCATTCGACAGAGCTTTGAATGCCCAGAAAAGTGGAATTGATTTAATCTTGGTTAACCATGAAAGAGTTGTTATCGAGCACGCCTTAAGATTCAATTTTAAAATTTTTAATAATGAAGCTGAGTATGAAGCTCTCATCGATGAACTTAGAATGACAAAAGAGCTTAATATTAAGAGAGTCATGATCTTCATGGATTCACAGCTTATCGTCGAGCAGGTTCGAGGTGAATTTAAAGCTAAAGATTATGTTATCTCTCAATATCTATATAGTATAAAAGAATTATTAAAAAGCTTTGATAACATCAAGATCATACAAATATCGAGATCAAAGAATGCTCGAGCTGACGTGCTATCATATCTAGCCACATCAAGTTTTTCTGAGCTCAACCAAAAGTATTTATTGAAGTTCTTGAAAAACCTAGCATAGAAGTTCTAATAATTGCTTAAGTAAATCACGAACTGAGCTAAATAGATTCTTTGGTGGATTATGTAGACAAGAAAGTCCTATTGAATGATATCACTAAGGCAAGAAAAATCAAAAGATGAGCTCCATGGTATATCATGCTAGATGAAAGATTATATAAGAGATCATATTTTTTTTCGTTACTCCGATGCTTATAACCCTCGAAAGTTGATTATGCCCTTTAGAAGATCCACAAAGAAATTTATGGCAATTACTTGAAGGTAGATCATTGGCATACAAAGTAATCCGATAGAAATATTACTAGCCAAATATTCAAAAAGACACTGCCAACTTTATTACCAAATGTGATCAATGCTAGAAATACGCAAATATTCAATATCAACCTACTGTCGAGTTTATATCAATCATAGCTCCTTGGCCTTTCATCATATGGAAAATGGGCATCCTCAGATCTTTCCCCATGACAACAAGACAAAGAAAATTTTTGATGATATCCATTGGTAACTTTACCAAATGGGTAGAAGCTGAACCAATGGCATAAATCATGAAAAAAAAATGCAAGGCTTTATCTGAAAGTTAATTATCTATCATTTCATCCTACCTCAAGTTATTATTACCGATAATAGAAGATAGTTTGATAATCTAAAATTCAAGAAATTCTATTTTGAACTGAATATTGACCACATGCTCACTTCAGTAAAAAATCCGCAATCAAATGGAGAAGCCGAGGTTACAAATCGGATGATTCTTTAAGGTTTAAAAATCAAGCTCACTGAAGCCAAAGGTCTTTAGGCAGATGGACTGTATATATTCTCTGAGCGTACAGTACCACTCCCCGATGATCGACTGGAGAAATGCCCTTTAAGCTTACTTTTAGGATAGAAGTTGTAATACCTATGGAAGTCGGCCTTAACACCAAGAGTAAAAAAATTTTTATGAGGAGAGCAACCCAGATCAATTGAGAACCGATCTAAACTTGCTAAAAAAGACAAGAGAGAGCTCAAATTCACATAGCAACCTACAAATAAAAAGTGGCCAAATACTACAATACCCAAGTAAAGCCAAAAATATTTCATAAAAGAGACTTGGTTCTTCATCGAGCTGAAGTCTCCAAATCCTTGAAATAAGAAAAACTTTTTTCAAACTAGGAAGAACCTTATCGAATCATTGAAGTCGTATGTCCGGGGGCATATAGGATTAAAAACTTAGATGGCTTAAATATTCCAAGAACATTGAATGCTGAAAATCTCTAAATGTATCATCAATGAATCCTAAATAAAAGCTCTGAGTTTTTGTCTTAATAAAGATGGATCTCTATTCCAAAATATTAAAATCATCTCTCGACCACCTCGGTGGAAAGCCAAGCAAAATCAAATAAGTCCAAAATGAGGCTATGCTATTCGGCCAAATGAGGATAAGATACAAATTCAAACCTATTCAAATGAGGCTATGTTGTCCAGCCAAATAAGGATAAAATAAAAAATTAAATTTGTTCAAATGAGGCTATGTTGTCCGGCCAAACAAGGATAATTACAAATTTAAAATCTATCCAAACGAGACTATGATATCCGAGCAAATGAGGATAAGATAAAAATAAGTTTGTCCAAAAAAGACTATGCTGTTTGGCCAAACAAGGACAAACCATATTGTGAAACATCCGATCTCTGGATTAGATCTCATAATTTCAGACATGAGACACCCGATCTCCAGATTGATCCTCACAAATCTCAGATTGTAAGACACTCGACTCTCTAGATTGGACCATCATCATTTTAGATTCATGAGACAACTCCGAACTCCTCCAAATTGGACATCACAATCATCCTAGATAATGAAGACACCTGACATCTCTGAATTGGGATCTTTAACAAGATAGAACTACTGGGATAATTCCAAGCTCTCGACTTTAGGTTCCCGCGGTTTTATTATACTTTTTTGATTTGAGGTTCACATTTGAAGAATCATTATGAAGTTAGAACTAAAAATATTAACTACTTGAATCATGAATGTTAAGATCTCATGTGCCTAGAAGCCAGAATTGGCTGACACTTGTAATACACTTCTAGGGGTCAAAATTGTAATTTTTGACCTATAATTTACATGAAATGGGTTAATTTTTTATCACACATGTGTAATTTAAGTGTCTTGTGATACATCCTTTGAGTTAATGGTAATGATAATTCATATTTTCAAGAGTTGAAAATTTAAGACATGAATAATCATTATTAAACTCATAAACAGCTCTCGACCATAGGATCATCACTGAGGATGGTGATTGATCCGGAAGGTTGGTGTACGATCGCTTTCTTTAGTAGATGAGAGTCTTGAGTCTACGGTGTGGAGACACCGGAGCGAGAGTACAGATTACTCGTTTAGAGAACGAGGCACTGAGCGTGACCACCTCGAGTAGTCATTAGGAAGTCTACCTTCTCGTCAATGACTGACTCGATGCTGATAGTGTGTCTGGTTCTTTGACCTGAGATGCATCGACAGTTTATCTTGAGCGGTGTTATAGTTTGACTACACCATTACTCGGTCTCCTAGCCATATGAACCCTGAGGTGTATGTTGGCTATAGCATGTTCATTGTAGGAACTGGATTGCATCAAGATGGGATCTATCTACCTCGGTGGTAGAGGAGTAGCCCTATGATGATCATAGAGAATCAAGTCCAGAAATCCATGGCCATGGTAGAGTGAAAGTAATAGAAAGAGTTTCTATTTAGATTTTCACATTGCTTGGACTCGAATCGAATATATTACATACATATGACAGAGACTAGGGTTTGACGAGTTTACCTTAACCCTAATCTGATCGGGGCTCAAGATAGAAGAACTGAATCACACAGGTAAGCTGCACCAAGAGGTTCACATTCAGCTCTATGGGTTGCCACCATATACTGCTAGGTGTCACTGGTGGATTTTGGGAAGAATTAGAATGATTTAGATGATCGATCATTCTAGCTGTTCGAATCAGAAGAGTTCTGCATCCATCGAAAGAAGTTTCGATGATGTCTATGATAGAGATCATGACATGTCCCATTACATACAGAACTGAACCTACTGGTCACACAAACAAGGGTTTGAATCTGGTGATCATCAATTGAACTGATCTAGTTCAATTTGATCTGAATGAGATTCAATTAGGTTCAAGGAAATTCGTGCTAGCACTCGATTGAACCTAACGTTCTTCTTTGACTATCACAAATAAGTTTTCCTGACTGAGCCAAAGGAGTTTGTGCTCGATCAGAGGCCTCATATGTCTGACTAGAGGTTGTCCAAGTCAGAATAGATTGTCTTATTTTGTAAGACATTACCTGCCATTTTTGGTCACCTGCCATTTCTTGTTCTTTGACTTTGGTCAAAAGTCTACCTTTGACTGCGCAAACATTGACCATTGACCCTTTGACTTTTGACCACATGTCATGCACCTATTGGAGAGCTGGTGGGGGCTTGTCCCCCTGCCAGACTTGGCAAGGAGAAGGCGCACGCCAAGGGTGGCGTGAGCCAAGTAGGAGGCGCCTAGGAGTCCTTGTTGGACAAGAGACTCCACCTCCCTTTTGGATTCCAATCAGAGTTCTACTAAGAATTCAGTTTGACTGGTCTTAGGCGCCCTCTAAGGAGGAATCCAGGGGTCTCTATTCCAATCAATCAGATTTAGATCTGATTTCAAAAGGGTTATGATTGGTTTGAGAGGAAGAGGAGTTGGATCAACAAGAGGTCTATAAATAAGACCCTGCGCCCAACCCTAATTCCAATGCTATTAGATACCCCAAGCTGCCTCTCCCCTCCTTCTC
>QRFJ01000006.1:6976138-7031679 GCA_006176705.1 Cocos nucifera | reverse complement strand
TGGATGCATTTTTCAATGATGGAGGGGGGGGGGGATCTATCTACCTCGGTGGTAGAGGAGTAGCCCTATGATGATCATGAGAAATCAAGTCCAGAAATCCATGACCATGGACAGAGTGAAATAATAGAAAGAGTATCTAATTTAGATTTTCACATTGGACTCGAATCGAACTATTACATCATATGACAAGACTAGGTTTGACGAGAGTTCACCTTAACCCTAATCTGATCGGGGGCTCAAGATAGAAGAACTGAATCACACAGGTAGCTGCCACCAAGAGGTTCACATTCAGCTCGATGGGTTGCCACCATACTACTGCTAGGTGTCACTGTGCTCGCGCATTTTGGAGCAATTAGAATGATTAATGATCGAATTTTGTGCTTATATTAAGACGCTCTAGCTACTGTTCAAATCAGAAGAGTTCTGATCCATCGAAAGGAGTTTCGATGATGTCTATGATAGAGAATCATGACATATCCCATTACCATACAGAACTGAACCTAACTGGGTCACAAAAACAAGGGTTTGAATCTGGTGATCATCAATTGAACTGATCTAGTTCAATAATCTGAATGAGATTCAATTAGTTCAAGAAATCGTGCTAGCACTCGAATGAACCTAACGTTCTTCTTTTACTATCCACAATAAGTTATCCTGACTGAGCCAAAGGAGTTTGTGCTCGATCAGAGGCCTTCATATGGTCTGACTAGAGGTGTTCCAAGTCAGAATAGGTTTCTTATTTTGTAAGACATTACCTGCCATTTTTGATCCCTGCCATTTCTTGTTCTTGACTTTGGTCAAAAGTCTATCTTTGACTGGTCAAACGTTGACCATTGACCCTTTGACTTTTGACCACATGTCATGCACCTATTGGAGAGCTGGTGGGGGCTTGTTCCCCTGCCAAGACTTGGCAAGGAGAAGGGCGCACGCCAAGGGTGGCGTGAGCCAAGTAGGAGGCGCCTAGGAGTCCTTGTTGGACAAGGACTCCACCTCCCTTTTGGATTCCATCAGAGTTCTACTAAGAAATCCAGTTTGACTGGTCTTAGGCGCCCTCTAAGGAGGAATCCAGGGGTCTCTATTCCAAACCAATCAGATTAGAATCTGATTTCATAAAAGGGTTGTTGATGGTGAGAGGAAGAGGAGTGGATCACAACGAGGTCTATAAAAAAGACCCTGCGCCCAACCCTAATTCCAATGCTATTAGATACCCCCAGACTGCCTCTCCCCTCCTTCTCCATGACCATAGTCTCTTCTCCCTCTTGCTCTTCCACGTCCAAAAGGTGTGTTTCGACTTATAGTTTGCGTGCGATTTAGATCAAGGAGAAAAAGGCGATCAAAAACAAAAGAAGAAGTGGCGCTACTGCAAAAGGACCGACTGCAGAAAATCTTCAAATAAGAGTTTTGAGAGAAAGAATCCTCCAGATTCAGAAGGAGATCCAAATCTGATTTTGGAGGTGTGATAGAGATAGAGTAAGGATCGCTCCAAGACCCAACCTGAGTGGGATTACCGGTTAGTGCGGCCCAGCGCGCTTACATGCAAGATCTAGAACACTTCCGCTGCAATCAGGATCATCTACAGGATTAATAGGATTACCCAAAATTCAGGGTAAATTAAATTTATTAATTTATCTTGTTTTTATTTTATTTTATAAAATAAATAAGAATTAGATGTGAAAATATATCAAGATCTGATTGAGATCAAAGAAAATTTTAAAAATATCTCATTGATCCTAATCCAGGATCGCACGATACCCTGGGTATCGGGAAATCAGGTATTCCCTTCAAAACTGCGTATCAGAAGCCATGGTTCTAGATTATTTAGATCTAATTTTTAATTTTATTTTAATTAGAAAAATAAAGTGATTTAGATGGTCACATGAGATGTGATTCAGATCTGAAATCCAAAAAAATTAAAATAAATGATTTGGATCTAAAGACATGAAGATATGCATGACTTAGTTCTAGAATTAGAATTAGTTCTATGATAGAATAGTTTTGCATGTCTTTGATTTAATCTGATTAAATCAATATTAGATCTCTTATTTACTATTTTCTGTATATTTATAAGTATTATTAATAACATCTGATAAACAGCAAATAAAAATTATTAATTGTTAAATATCATATGAGATATGGATAGATGCATGACTAGACTAATTGTAGAATTAGTTCTACATAATTGTCTAGATAGAATTTATTTTGATTAGATCAATTTAAATCTAATTTTTTAGGATATATTATATGATAATTTAGATCTAAAAACATGCATGATTTGGAACATTGAGATGTATGCAAAATAAGCCTTGATTAGATCTTAAATTTAATATATGAGATTATATGATATAGAGCTATAACTGTTTTGTAAGATTTACATGTTTCGATTAAGGCGTTCCTCTGGCCGTCCGCATAAGAACGAAGGAAAGGGCTCTGAAGCCCTTTCTTCCCATTCGATGGGGTGTTCTTATTATGACGTGTAGGGGTGCTGCGTGTTCGTCCTTAATCAGAAACCCAAAACTTACTTTCTGCAAAACCCTAGATCCTGAAACCCTAGGATTTATTGTGCATATTTTGTTTATGAACCCAACTTAATTAAGAATTAAGTTTATGGAATATTAATTAGGTCTAAAATTGAGAATTTCAGATCTAAGACATATTCATAATACTGGGTTCGGGCTTGGGTAGCTCAATTAGGTCTAAGCGGTTGATCAAACCGAATCAAGAGTTGGTTAGATGGGATCAACAATGCTTAAATTGACCAGCCTAATAGGATTAAGTCTGGGTCAAGATCGAGTCACGATCAAGCAAGACCTAATTAGGCTCAGAGGTTAGAGTCTGGATTGTAGGCTAACCCAATTGGTTCTGACTCAACAATTTGGTGTCTAAGGTAAGTTTGGCACAGACGACCGACTGGTTTTTAATTGGAAGCTACTCGACCTGAATGCGTTCTTTGATCGAGTTAATGGCATATTCCTTCCACCGGATCTCACTTACCTGGCCATATCTGTTGACACAGTTCTGATCTGAGGTGGTCAATAATCCGAGCTGACCCATGCCACTAGGTTAGTCATAATTGTTATGACTAAGCCAAGTCTAGTTTAATGAGACCTGAATCAATTCTCCCTAAGAAAAGATTAAGTCCGAGGTCTTCCACCATTGTAGACGTGCGGGCCCTTCCCGGGGTTGATTGTTCTCGGCTGGATACAGTGGCTCAGTTGCACCGGAAAGATGCAACCATGTCTATTAGGCATTGGATGCTATGGGCTGGAGGATGAGTTGGGCTCAATATTTCGGATACGGTGAGAGACCCAATTAGGAACCCAGTCTATGCAAATGGTGGGTCTGACTTAACTAAGGAGTGGATCAATATTTCCGGATACGGTGAGATTCATGAATTAGAGACCAAGTTTGGGTGCACCATGATTAGAGAATCATTGAACAAGAGTTGTTCACTCATTGGCTAACCCATCACCAATAACTGTTAGGTGAGGTGATGAGTCAGTTGGTGAGACCGCACCACCCACTAGAAATCATCAATCGCGGAGATTTTCGCATCTCTACAGAGGGAGTGTAGGGATCCGAGAAAATAGTGGGAGCTAATTTGTTTAAAAATAAAATCCCTAAATAAATTGGTCAAGTCAAAATTACAGTATCTAACTAGAATCTTTGACTCTCTACAGGAAAATGTCTGCGTCCAACCCACTGGCACGTATCCTAGACACACATAGACTGACTGGACCCAATTATAAAGATTGGCTCAGGAACTACAAAATTGTTTTGGGTTCAGAGAAGTTAACACATGTTTTGGACCAGGACCCTCCCACCTTACCAGCTCGTCCATCCACTGAACAGAGAGCGTCTCTAGAAAAATGGATTGACGAAGACAATAAGGCCAGATACTACATGTTGGGCTCGATGTCTGATGAGCTCCAGCGCCAACATGAAGATATCGGGACTGCTCGCCAAATGTTGGCTCACCTGCAGGAGATGTTTGGTGAACAGAGTCGCGCAGCCAAATATCAAGTCACGAAATGACTTTTTAAGGCTAAGATGCGTGATGGGCAGTCAGTCCAAGATCACTGTCTGACAATGATCAAGGACATGGAAGAGCTTGAGAAGCTCGGTGTGAAGTTGGACTTGGATTTGCAAGAACGATATTATTCTGCAATCCTTGACTGATGCATATGGGCAATTCATCATGAATTACCACATGCATAAACTTCAAAATTCCTTGGCCGAGTTGATGAATATGCTGGTTACCGCTGAGCTTTCTATGAAAGGTTCTAAAGGCTCAGTTCTTGCTATGGAACGGACTTCTTCCAAAAGAAAGTCTTATGGAAAGAAAAAGAAGTCTGTGAAAAAGCAAAAGGTAGAAGGATCAAAGAAGAAGAAGGCAGAACCGAAGAAGAAGGTCGATGGCAAAGGAAAAGTGTTTCCATTGCAACAGCGACGGCCATTGGAAGCGGAACTGCCCTACTTACCTGGCCACCCTGAAGAACAAGAAGGAAGGTCCTTCTGGAGGTATGCTCGTTATTGAGTCTAACCTTACGGTTTCTTCTGCATCCAGTTGGGTGCTTGACTCTGGTTCTAGTGCTCATCTGTGCACTTCTATGCAGGGTCTTGAGGATAGCAGGAGGCTGAGGGATGGAGACATGATCCTACGCGTCGGTAATGGAGCAAGAGTTGCTGCAGTAGCCGTGGGAACATACCCTCTGCGATTACCATCTGGTTTAGACTTAGTTTTAAAAGACTGTTATTATGTGCCTGCAGCTAGCAGGAATTTGATTTCTGTTTCATGCTTAGCACAAGAAGGTTATGTGATCACCTTCTTTAAGGACCATTGTAACATTCTTTATGAAAGAAATAAAATTGCAAATGGTTTTCCTTGTTAATGGTCTTTATCAGTTGCATATTGATGTACCTGTTTTAACTATCGAGCAAAACGTGAATGCCAAACGACCTAGGGATAGTCCAAACGACAGATATCTATGGCACCTGAGATTAGGTCATATAGCAGAAGATAGGATTAACAAATTGGAGAAAAATGGGCTATTGAGTCCATTGACTTTTGAGTCATATCCAACTTGTGAATCTTGTCTTCAAGGCAAAATGACTAAACTCCCTTTTGTTGGACATGGGGAGAGGGCCACAGATCTCCTTGCCCTAGTACATACTGATGTGTGCGGCCCATTTCGATGTGCCGGCTAGAGGCAATTTTGTCTACTTCATTACCTTTACCGATGATCTGTCTAGGTATGGGTATGTGTATCTTATGAGACACAAGTCTGAAGCTTTTGAAAAGTTCAAAGAATTCAGACATGAAGTAGAAAAACAAACTGGAAAACCCATTAAGGTTCTTCGATCAGATCGAGGAGGTGAATACCTTAGCCGGGAATTCCTAGACTATCTTAAGGAAAATGGCATAGTCTCTCAATGGACTCCACCAGGAACACCTCAACTCAACGGGGTTTCAGAACGGAGAAATCGGACTCTATTGGATATGGTTCGATCCATGATGAGCTTCACAGACCTCCCAGATTTTCTTTGGGGACATTCATTATTAACTTCAATCTATTTACTGAATAGGGTTCCCTCTAAAACCGTTCCTACCACACCGTATGAGATATGGCACGGTAAGAAACCAAGTCTGAGTCATCTCAGAATTTGGGGTTGTCCGGCTCATGTCAAAAGACAACAAGCGGACAAGTTAGAGTTTAGGTCCTTTAGAGCTCGATTCATAGGATATCCTAGTCAAGATATCTAAAAAGTCATTAGGATACTATTTCTACATTCCAGAAGACCACAATGTGATTGTGAGTCGACATGCCATATTTCTTGAAAAATAGTTTATTCAAGATAGCGGCATTGGAAAGCAGATTAAGCTTGATGAGAAAGTCTCACAAGCAGAACGAGCTAAGGACCAAGTGGAACCAAATCAGGTTGAGCCAATAAGAACACTACCTCCTCCACCTCGTAGATCGAAAAGAGTTTTTCCCGTCCCCCTGAAAGATACTTAGGTATTATTTCAGAGGATGTAGAGGAAATGTTCCTCATAGGTAATGGTGCTCATGGTGATGATCCCAAAACCTACAACGAGGCGATATCAGATATCGACTCCGAGAAATGGCTTGAGGCAATGAAGTCAGAAATTGACTCGATGCACTCAAACCAAGTCTGGACCTTGGTAGATCCACCAGAAGGTATAGTACCTATTGGGTGTAAATGGATCTTCAAGAGAAAGATTGGTGCAGATGGGAATGTGGAGACATTCAAGG
Organism: Cocos nucifera; assembly: GCA_006176705.1. Taxonomy (NCBI): domain Eukaryota; kingdom Viridiplantae; phylum Streptophyta; class Magnoliopsida; order Arecales; family Arecaceae; genus Cocos; species Cocos nucifera. Next base: position 7,025,407 of record QRFJ01000006.1, on the reverse strand, counting down.
CTAGACTGGTGGCAAAAGGTTATAGTCAAAAGGCATTGACTATCAGGATACCTTTTCCCCGGTAGCTATGCTAAAATCCATCCGCACATTGCTTGCTGTTGCAGCCTATTTCGATTATGAAATATGGCAAATGGACGTGAAAACGGCATTCCTAAATGGATATCTTGAGGAAGATATCTATATGGAACAGCCGCTAGGTTTCACATCCAGTGATACTGATCACAAGGTTTGCAAGCTGCAAAGGTCCATATATGGACTTAAGCAAGCATCTCGGAGCTGGAACACTCGTTTCAATGATGTGATCAAAAAGTTTGGTTTCATCAAAAATGAAGAGGAACCATGTGTTTTCAAAAGGGTCAGTGGGAGCGCTGTTGTCTTCCTCGTATTGTACGTGGATGACATCCTCCTTATTGGGAATGATATTCCCATGTTGACATCAGTCAAGATGTGGTTGTCCTAAGGAATTCTCCATGAAAGACCTAGGTGAAGCATCCTTTATTCTAGGAATTAAGGTCTATAGGGATAGACCGAATAGGATGCTAGGACTTTCACAGAAGATGTACATAGAGGAAGTACTAAAGAGGTTTAGTATGGAAAACTCTAAGAGGGGATTAATACCCTTCAGACATGGTATTCATCTTTCCAAGAAGATGTGCCCCAGCACACCTGAGGAAATAGAACGCATGAGCAAGATCCCTTATGCTTCTGCAATAGGGAGCCTCATGTATGCCATGCTATGTACACGACCTGATATAGCCCATGCTGTGAGTGTCACAAGCAGATATCAGTCAAATCCAGGTGAAGAACACTGGACTTCTGTGAAATGTATCCTTAAGTACTTGAGAAGAACTAAGGATATGATGTTGGTCTTTGGTAATGGAGAACTCCAAGTCCAGGGATACACAGACTCGGACTTCATGTCCGATATAGATGATCGAAAGTCGACATCTGGCAGACTGTTTGTGCTGGAAGAGTTCCAAGCAAACGGTGATATCATCTCATCCGCGATTACCTTGAGAAAGGTTACGTTGAGGTCAAGAGAGTCAACTCCGCAGATAATGTGGCAGACCCACTTACAAAGCCGTTGGGCCAGCAGAAGATCGAAGCCCACCTTGAGAAGATGGGACTTAGACTTGTAGCCAATTGGCTTTAGGACAAGTGGGAGATTGTTAGATATATGTGCCCTAGAAGCCAGAATTGGCTGACACTTGTAATACACTTCTAGGGGCAAAATTATAATTTTGACTATAATTAATGAAATGGGTTATTTTCTATCACACATGTGTATTTAGTGTCTGTGATACATCCTTTGAGTTAATGGTAATGATAATTCATATTTTCAAGAGTTGAAAATTTAAGACATGAATAATCATTATTAACTCATAAACAGCTCCCGACCATAGGATCATCACGAGGATGGTGATTGATCCGGAAGGTTGGTGTACGATCGCTTCTCTTTAGTAGATGAGTCTTGAGTCTACGGTGTGGAGACACCGGAGCGAGAGTACAGGTACTCGTTAGAGAACGAGGGCACTGAGCGTGACCACCTCGAGTAGTCATTAGGAAGTCTACCTTCTCGTCAATGACTGACTCGATGCTGCAGTAGTGTGTCTGGTTCTTTGACCTGAGATGCATCGGCAGTTCACCTTGAGGGTGTTATAGTTTGACTACACCATTACTCGGTCTCCTAGCCATATGGAACCCTGAGGTGTATGTTGGCTATAGCATGTTCATTGTAGGAACTGGATTGCATCAAGATGGGATCTATCTACCTCGGTGGTAGAGGAGTAGCCCTATGATGATCATGAGAATCAAGTCCAGAAATCCATGGCCATGGTAGAGTGAAATAATAGAAAGAGTTTCTATTTAGATTTTCACATTGGACTCGAATCGAATGATTACATCATATGACAGAGACTAGGGTTTGACGAGTTCACCTTAACCCTAATCTGATCGGGGCTCAAGATAGAAGAACTTGAATCACACAGGTAGCTGCACCAAGAGGTTCGCATTCAGCTCTGATGGGTTGCCACCATATACTGCTAGGTGTCACTGGTGGATTTTGGGAGCAATTAGAATGATTTAGATGATCGATCATTCTAGCTGTTCGAATCAGAAGAGTTCTGATCCATCGAAAGGAGTTTCGATGATGTCTATGATAGAGATCATGACATATCCCATTACCATACAGAACTGAACCTAACTGGGTCACACAAACAAGGGTTTGAATCTGGTGATCATCAATTGAACTGATCTAGTTCAATTGATCTGAATGAGATTCAATTAGGTTCAAGGAAATCGTGCTAGCACTCGATTGAACCTAACGTTCTTCTTTTACTATCATAAATAAGTTGTCCTGACTGAGCCAAAGGAGTTTGTGCTCAATCAGAGGCCTTCATATGGTCTGACTGGAGGTTGTCCAAGTCAGAATAGGTTGTCTTATTTGTAAGACATTACCTGCCATTTTTGGTCACCTGCCATTTCTTGTTCTTTGACTTTGGTCAAAAGTCTACCTTTGACTGGTCAAACGTTGACCATTGACCCTTTGACTTTTGACCACATGTCATGCACCTATTGGAGAGCTGGTGGGGGCCTGTCCCCCTGCCAGAACCTGGCAAGGAGAAGGGCGCACGCCAAGGGTGGCGTGAGCCCAAGTAGGAGGCGCCTAGGAGTCCTTGTTGGACAAGGACTCCACCTCCCTTTTGGATTCCAATCAGAGTTCTACTAAGAATCCAGTTTGACTGGTCTTAGGCGCCCTCTAAGGAGGAATCCAGGGGTCTCTATTCCAACCAATCAGATTTAGATCTGATTTCACAAAGGGTTGTGATTGGTTGAGAGGAAGAGGAGTTGGATCACAAGAGGTCTATAAATAAGACCCTGCGCCCAACCCTAATTCCAATGCTATTAGATACGCCCCAAGGCTGCCTCTCCCCTCCTTCTCCATGCCATAGTCTCTTCTCCCCTTGCTCTCCACGTCCAAAAGGTGTTTTGGACTTAGTTTGGTGCGATTCAGATCAAGGAAAGGCGATCAAAAGCAAGAAGGCTGCGCTGCTGCAAAAGGACGACTGCAGATCTTCAAAAGAGTTTTGAAGATCCTCCAGATCTGATTTTTGGAGGTGTGATAGAGAAGAAGAGGATCTCCAGATCCAACCCGAGTGGATACCGGTAGAGGCCAGGCGCTTGCATGTCTAAGATCCAGAACCTTCCGCTGCAATCAGGATCATCTACAGGATAATAGGATTACCCAAATTAGGTAAATTAAATTTGATTTAATTTAATCTTATTTTATTTTATTTATTAAAATAATAAGATTCAGATCTGAAATATATCAAGATCTGATTGAGATCAAGAAAAAATTTTTGAAATATATCTCTTGATCTAATCAGATCTGAACAAACCTGGACTGGGAAATCAGGATTTCCCTTCACATGATAGACTCTCTCTAAAACTCTTTGTATTGGTGTGGAATCTGGTTGACGTCGAAACTGACTGGAGCTGGAGAAGTCGAGGTCGCCATCAGGATCTGCAAAAAGAGTCCAAATCGAAGAAGGGGTAGCTCCATCCTTTCTCTAGCGCTAATTCTATTGGTGCAGAATCTGATTGATGTTAGAACTTGCTGGAGTTGGAGAAGCCGAGGTCGCTATCGGGATCTGCCAAAAAAGTTCAAATCGGAGGAGGGGTGGTTTCGATAGGACCTTCCGACGATCAAGTCAGCTTGGAGCCACCCCTCCTCCGATTTGGACTTCTTTTGCAGGTCTCGACGGTGACCTCAACTTCTTTATCTTCAGCCAATTTCGATGTCAATCAGATTCTACACTAATAGAATTGGTGCTGGAGGAAGGACCCTCTTTCTTTTGAGGGTCTCTTATTCTTAAAGGAGTGCTCAGTGGAAGCATTTTCTTCTTCTTCTCCCCTTTAAAGCTTTTCTTTCCCGACTGATTTCTCGATAATACCTCTCAGAAAAGCCTCGACTCGACGGTCAACCATCTCTACAGCCAGATCTCATCCAGGTCTACCTGTTCCTGTCTCATCCCCAGCATCTCAAGCTCCATCGATAGCATTGATGGAGGTGGATCAATTCAACTTGTTGGTTCAGCAGGTTAGAGGCCTTACTGAAGTAGTGCAGGCCATACAGCAATAACGACCTCTGGCACCTATCCAGTCGGAGTGAGCTACATCAAAACTCCAAGATCTAGTATGGGGATGATCGACTTGAGCGAGTTTGTCGGTAACTTCCAAAAAAGAAAAGCAGAGGGCAAAGAAGCTTTGCTTTGATCATGATTCGACCCCTGAAGGGACCTTATCCCCATTTTGTCAGAAGACTTTGGAGATCCACGATCGTGAGAATCTCCTAGATCAAAAGCTGCAAGAAATGAATCGATGGATCGAAGAACTCTGTCATGCTCCTCCCTCCCATATTAACGACATTTGCATTGACCCTCCTTTCTCCCAGCAAATCATGCAGGAACCAATCCTGCCAAACTTCAAGCTCCCATAGTTTGAGAGCTACGATGGGACTGCTGATTCGGTCGATCATCTGAAGGCTTTTTGGAGAATGATGCTACTCAATGATGCATCCAATGCCATCCTATGTCAAGCTTTTCTCTCCATCCTAAATGGAGCAGCTAGAAACTGGTACTCAGTCTTTAATCTGGGTACTATCTTTTTCTTCAATCAAATGAGCCACCAATTTATAGCTCACTTCGTCAACAGCCGACGTCGTCGACAAGGCTCAAATTTTCTCATCCATATCAAACAGAAGAAAGAAAAGTCCATTCGAGCCTATGTTAACTGCTTTAATGCTGCTGCTCTGAAGGTTCGGAACTTGGACCAATCCATTGCAATGACCGCACTAAAGGACGACCTCGAAAAGAATGATTTGCTATTCTTCTTGGAGAAGAAGTATCCCAAAAATTTTGCTAATATGTTGGTCCGAGTTGATGGTTATGCCCGAACGGAAGAGGCTTTCAAGGCGAAGGATGAAGAAGCCATGAGAGAGCGGTAGATGGATGATTCAAGCAAGCTCGTAGTTGAAAAAAAATCGAGCGAAGCTCGACCGCAGTCTAAAACTCGTTCCGAGCATAGACGAGCCCGAACTCCTCCTCATACTCATTGTCAAAAAAGTCTTGATCAAAGGGCACGACGAAACTCTCTCCCTAGAGGGTTCCACACCTATGCTCCCCTCAACGCTCCGAAGACTCAAGTTCTAATGGAGATTAAGGAGTAGCTATCGAGATCGGAGAAGATGTGGTCTCATTCTGATAAGCAAAATCCTAATAAGTACTGCCTCTATCATCATGACCATAGTCACGATATTGAGGAATACATCCAGCTCCAAGATGAGATCGAGGAGCTCATCAGATGAGGTCGGCTTGGTGGATTCCTACGACATTGGCCTGAAGTAAGGAAAGATTGGCCAAGGGCACTGTCCTAGTCCGAACCATCAAGGAGAGAAAAGTAGTAAGAAGATCGACCACCTCTCGGCATCATCAACACCATTTCTGGAGGACTTCGATGGGGAGAGGCTAGCAGATCGATAGAAAAAGCGAAGAAGCAGAGGACTGAAGAATCAATAATTTTTACTAATGAAGATGCTCAAGAAGTTCAGTTTTCATATAACAATGCGATTGTAATCTCTTTAAACATTACTGACTATGATGTATGCCGCGTTCTAATAGATAATGAAAGCTCTACTGATGTCTTATTTTATGATACTTTTTCTAAAATGTCTATACCTAATAATCACCTGAGATCTATGAGTTCCCCATTTGTGGGTTTCATTAACGATCCTATGCCAGTTAAGGGAATAATAACACTAACCATGGTTATAGGACAATATCCTAAACGGACCAGAGCGTAGATCAACTTTTTGGTAGTAAAAGTTTTATCTGCTTACAACGTAATTCTCGACCGACCTGATTTGAATGCACTTCGGACAGTAGTATCCACTTATTACCTAAAGATAAAATTTCTAACAGATCATGGGATTGGAGAGGTCAGAGAAGATCAAGCTCTGGCAAGACATTACTACTCTGTTGCCCTACAAAAAAGGGCCAATCCGACCTTTATCCAGTCGACGGGCTAGATATTCGTGATGACCTTACTGAGGAGCAGGACGAACCCATGGAAGATCTGGTAGCTGTCTCTCTAGATGATGAAAATACAGAACATACGGTGCAGATTGGCTCTAGCTTGGATGGAGAAGTTTGGAAGAAGCTCGTTACCTTCTTACGAAAGAATGCCGATGCCTTTGCCTAGATCTTGTCGGAGCCACCCCTCCTTCGGTTTGGACTCCTTAGGTTCCGGCAGTGACCTCGACTTCTCTAGCTCCAGTCAGTTCCAACGTCAATCAGATTCTGCACCAACACTTTAAAAAAAAAAGGAAGAGTGGGAAGCAGCCGATTGAAATCCTATCGAACAAAAGAAAACCTGACTTGCCGATCCTGAATTCAAGTAGATGTATTCTTAAACTTCTATCGTGTTTGAATTATAATAGTTTGATTCTCCATTAATTATTTGATTTCATGCATATTCTTGCTGAATCAATTTACATCATAACCTGATTGAGATCAATTAATGCAAATATGATTGAAGTTAGTTGTTATCTATTATGAATAACTTAAAAATTTTTAAGTTGAGAAACTATCCTAGCCTATACCGAGTAATGTAAGATCGAAAATATCCAACATCACAGACAATGATAAAAGCAGTCATGAACATAAAAAAGTTTTCATTACTTTGAAAATTTGTATAAAGCCCAAACTAGGCTAATACAAAAATAGACCAATAAAACAAAAAAAAGAAGAGAAGATTACAAAAATTAGGCATCCATCTAAGAAGCTTGTGCAGGAGTAGCTGCTTGGTCACCAATTAGAGATTCCATCGAGATGACCTCAGCAGCTAAAGTATCGATAGGAGCAAGAGAGAGTTGCTGAAGAACCATCTTTAAGGCAAATTAAGGTGTGACTATAGAAAGAGCCGCATCTGATGCCGACTGGACAGAAGTCTTCGACATCAGTGGGAGGGTAGCCCCTTGGATAACACCACTGAAGTCCAAATCAGGAAAAGCTTCCTTATCAGACTCTTGTCGTTATTGAACCTGTAGTTGAAGGCCTCCTCCGAAGCTTTCATAACCTCTTCCTGAAAGGTTTTTGAGAACTTGTAATCCTCTACAGCCTTAGCAGTAATGGCTTTCAACCTCTCGACATCTCTCTAATAAACGAGAAGGGCCTTGTCCCGAGCTACCACCATGTCATCCAGAGAAGATACAATCTCCTCCAATTCCTTCATTTTAGTCTCTGGCTCGAAAATCTTGGAGACCTCCTACTGCAGTTTCTATAGTTCCTTTTCTTCCTTGTTATCCTTTTTTTGGTGATCTATTAAGGCCTTATTCTTCTTCCTTATTATGGCTAATTTTTTCTGGAGTTGCTTCTTCAACTTCTAGGCAACCTTGGTCTCTTTTGCAGCTCTCTCCTCTGTCATCTTTTTGCAGTCCTTCGTAGACTATAGCATCTCATCCATAATTTTCTTATTATCAAAAAGCCATGCCATGTGCTCAGAAAGAAGTCTGAAGTACATGGCAGACTGAAAGAGAAGAAGAGCCAAGGTCTGGTCAATCTAAAACTGATGTAAAAGAAAAAGATAGAGAGAAGAAAGAGAGAGAAAAGAAAGAAGAAAGAGAACTTACATCCAAAATACTGTTGAAGCCATAATTGATCAGCTCCTCTAGCCCGGGATCCCTTTTTCGAAAGTTCAAATGCTACTGCGGTATCATGGCACACAGCATATCCCTACCGAGTCTCGATGTGTCGAGTAGGAAAGCTGGAGCAAGATCAAGCTTTTTGATGAAGATCAATGGTGGATCAATCTAAAAAATTCTCGACCCTCCGGAGGATCAAGACTATCATGTAGAAGTTAGAGTCGGTACAGTCGATGGACTAGACCTCGACGGTACGGTAGATGGGCTTAATCTTGGGCGAGCCACTGATTCTTTGGGAGGTAGATAGATTGCCTCGACAGATTGTTGATATCCCCTGGACACCGATAGAGATGCTGGAATGGGGTCCGCATTGATCACCAATAGCCTCGAGGTAAAGATTGGGATAGATCGGGTGGATGCTGGTGTAGGAAATGCGACTTTCTTCTCCTTTCTCTTCTTCACAAGAGGAAGGCTGGCGGCCGAGTTCTTGCTTCCTCTTTTTCTACTCTGCCAATCTTTTGGGATCGAACCTCATGAGTCTGTCATAATAAAGAAAATACACTAATCAGAAAAAATATTCATATACATAAAAAGAATAATGACTGATCCATCACCAGCTAACTAAGCTTGGGTATCTTTATACCCAGCAGCTCTTCGAAGGTCTCTTTATCCTCAGGTAAAATTTGATTATTGGAGTTCTATTTGAGCCAAGGTTTACCCCAGCTACAACTAAAAACCCAAGGAATATAAGAAGAAACAAAGAAAAAATGATTTTTTCCAATTATGCATAGGGGAAGAGAGAGAAGGACCAAACTTATAATGAGGTTAGGGTAAAAAGTACCACCAACCCTTCTTATCGGATGTTTCTTCAAGATGAATAATGCCCTGAAGAGAAAAATCTTAAGTTCTATAGCAGTGAAACTATAATAGATGATAAAGACCAAGATAATCCTGATGGCATTAGGAGTGACTTGGGTCGGATGCGGTCTATAAAAATATAAAATATTACAAATAAAAAGATGCAAGAAAAATCATAGTCCATACCAGAGTGCTTCATCATAAAAAGCAACACAGCCTTTGGGAGGCTATGTAACTCGGTCATCTAGACTGGAAACTACATGCTGAAAATTTTTAGGGATAAGATACTTATTCCTAAGCTTCTCTAGATTAGAATTGGCCAAGATTAAAGGTTCAGTATTTGTACCAAAATAGTCCAAAAATTTCCTTATTGGAAACTCCGAACCATTTTCATTAAAAGTACTATCTTTGACGATCACTCGAGATGGATCATCTATCACAAGCTAAAGTCGGGGCTGGGTAGACTAAATCTCTCGATCATCTGAGACTATTTTCCCCCTCCTCTTAAAAAAACCGTTCTGGGAGCAAAAAAAATTCTGTCCGGTTTATGAGGCTTCCCTGCATTTCTCGGAACTTCGTGTGTTAGATATATGTGCCCTAGAAGCCAGAATTGGCTGACACTTGTAATACACTTCTAGGGGCAAAATTATAATTTTGACTATAATTAATAAAATGGGTTATTTTCTATCACATATGTGTATTTAGTGTCTGTGATACATCCTTTGAGTTAATGGTAATGATAATTCATATTTTCAAGAGTTGAAAATTTAAGACATGAATAATCATTATTAACTCATAAACATGCTCCCGACCATAGGATCATCACGAGGATGGTGATTGATCCGGAAGGTTGGTGTACGATCGCTTCTCTTTAGTAGATGAGTCTTGAGTCTACGGTGTGGAGACACCGGAGCGAGAGTACAGGTACTCGTTAGAGAACGAGGGCACTGAGCGTGACCACCTCGAGTAGTCATTAGGAAGTCTACCTTCTCGTCAATGACTGACTCGATGCTGCAGTAGTGTGTCTGGTTCTTTGACCTGAGATGCATCGGCAGTTCACCTTGAGGGTGTTATAGTTTGACTACACCATTACTCGGTCTCCTAGCCATATGGAACCCTGAGGTGTATGTTGGCTATAGCATGTTCATTGTAGGAACTGGATTGCATCAAGATGGGAATCTATCTACCTCGGTGGTAGAGGAGTAGCCCTATGATGATCATGAGAATCAAGTCCTGAAGCCCATGGCCATGGCAGAGTGAAATAATAGAAAGAGTTTCTATTTAGATTTTCACATTGGACTCGAATCGAATGATTACATCATATGACAGAGACTAGGGTTTGACGAGTTCACCTTAACCCTAATCTGATCGGGGCTCAAGATAGAAGAACTTAATCACACAGGTAGCTGCACCAAGAGGTTCGCATTCAGCTCTGATGGGTTGCCACCATATACTGCTAGGTGTCACTGGTGGATTTTGGGAGCAATTAGAATGATTTAGATGATCGATCATTCTAGCTGTTCGAATCAGAAGAGTTCTGATCCATCGAAAGGAGTTTCGATGATGTCGATGATAGAGATCATGACATATCCCATTACCATACAGAACTGAACCTAACTGGGTCACACAAACAAGGGTTTGAATCTGGTGATCATCAATTGAACTGATCTCTAGTTCAATTGATCTGAATGAGATTCAATTAGGTTCAAGGAAATCGTGCTAGCACTCGATTGAACCTAACGTTCTTTCTTTTACTATCATAAATAAGTTGTCCTGACTGAGCCAAAGGAGTTTGTGCTCAATCAGAGGGCCTTCATATGGTCTGACTGGAGGTTGTCCAAGTCAGAATAGGTTGTCTTATTTGTAAGAGACATTACCTGCCATTTTTGGTCACCTGCCATTTCTTGTTCTTTGACTTTGGTCAAAAGTCTACCTTTGACTGGTCAAACGTTGACCATTGACCCTTTGACTTTTGACCACATGTCATGCACCTATTGGAGAGCTGGTGGGGGCCTTGTCCCCCTGCCAGAACCTGGCAAGGAGAAGGGCGCACGCCAAGGGTGGCGTGAGCCCAAGTAGGAGGCGCCTAGGAGTCCCTTGTTGGACACAAGGACTCCATCTCCCTTTTTGGATTCCAAATAGAGTTCTTCTAAGAATCCAGTTTGACTGGTCTTAGGAATCCTCTAAGGAGGAATCCAGGGGCCTCTCTAAGGAGGAATCCAGGGGACTCTATCATTCCACCAATCAGATTTAGATCTGATTTCACAAAGGGTTGTGATTGGTTGGGAGGAAGAGGAGTTGGATCACAAGCTTAGTCTATAAATAAAGACCCTGCGCCCAACCCTAATCAAGAAGCAATCTTCCCACGCCCCAAGGCTGCCTCTCCTCCTCCTTCTCCATGCCATACTCTCTTCTCCCCTTGCTCTCCACGTCCAAAAGTGTTTTGGATTTGGATTGGTGCGATTCAGATCAAGGAAAAGGCGATCAAAAGCAAGAAGGCTGCGCTGCTGCAAAAGGACGACTGCAGATCTTCAAAAGGAGTTTTGAAGATCCTCCAGATCAGATCCAGATCTGATTTTTGGAGGTGTGATAGAGAAGAAGAGGATCTCCAGATCCAAGCCCGAGTGGATACCGGTAGAGGCCAGGCGCTTGCGTGGCTAAGATCCAGAACCTTCCGCTGCAATCAGGATCATCAACAGGGTAATAGGATTACCCAAATCAGGTAAATTAAATTTGATTTAATTTATCCTTTTATTTTATTTTTAAAATAATAAGAATCAAATCTAAAACATCAGATCTGAAGATCTGATCTGATACAGATCTAAGAGAAAAATTTTTGAAATATATCTCTTGATCTGATCAGATCTGAACGAACCTGGACCAGGGAAATCAGGATTTCCCTTCAACTGGTATCAGAGCCATGGTTCTAAAATTAGTTTAGATCTGATTTTATTTTAATTTTATTTTAATTAAAAATAACGTGATTTCAGATGTCACATGAGATGTGATCAGATCTGAAATCAGAAAAATTAAAATTAAATGATTTGGATCTAAGAACATGAAGATATGCATGACTAGTTCTAGAATAGAATAGTTCTATAGAATAGTTTTGCATGTCTTTGATTTAATATGATTAAATCATATTTTAGATCTTCTTATTTACTATTTTCTGATATTATAAGTGTTATAATAACATCTGATAAACAGCAAATAAAAATTATTTAATTTTAAATATCATATGAGATATGATAGATGCATGACTAGACTAGTTGTAGAATAGTTCTACATAATTGTCTAGATTAGAATTTATTTTGATTAGATCAATTTAAATCTAATTTTTTAGATTATTATGTGATAATTTAGATCTGAAAACATGCATGATTATGATACATGAGATGTATGCAAAATATGCCTTGATTAGATCTAAATTTGTATATGAGATATATGATATAGATCTATAACTGTTTTGTAGATTTACATGTTCCTGATTAAGGCGTTCCTCTTGGCCGTCCGGTCATAAGAACGAAGAAGGGTTTAAAGGCCCTCTCTTCCCATTCGATGGGGTGTTCTTATGATGTGTAGGGGTGCTGCGTGTTCGTCCTTAATCAGAAACCCAAAACTTACTTTCTGCAAAACCCTAGATCCTGAAACCCTAGGATTTATTGTGCATATTTTGTTTATGAACCCAACTTAATTAAGAATTAAGTTTATGGAATATTAATTAGGTCTAAAATTGAGAATTTCAGATCTAAGACATATTCATAATACTGGGTTCGGGCTTGGGTAGCTCAATTAGGTCTAAGCGGTTGATCAAACCGAATCAAGAGTTGGTTAGATGGGATCAACAATGCTTAAATTGACCAGCCTAATAGGATTAAGTCTGGGTCAAGATCGAGTCACGATCAAGCAAGACCTAATTAGGCTCAGAGGTTAGAGTCTGGATTGTAGGCTAACCCAATTGGTTCTGACTCAACAATTTGGTGTCTAAGGTAAGTTTGGCACAGACGACCGACTGGTTTTTAATTGGAAGCTACTCGACCTGAATGCGTTCTTGTGCGAGTTAATGGCATATTCCTTCCACCGGTCTCACTTACCTGGCCATATCTGTTGACACAGTTCTGATCTGAGGTGGTCAATAATCCGAGCTGACCCATGCCACTAGGTTAGTCATAATTGTTATGACTAAGCCAAGTCTAGTTTAATGAGACCTGAATCAATTCTCCCTAAGAAAAGATTAAGTCCGAGGTCTTCCACCATTGTAGACGTGCGGGCCCTTCCCGGGGTTGATTGTTCTCGGCTGGATACAGTGGCTCAGTTGCACCGGGAAGACGCAACCATGTCTATTAGGCATTGGATGCTATGGGCTGGAGGATGAGTTGGGCTCAATATTCCGGATACGGTGAGAGACCCAATTAGGAACCCAGTCTATGCAAATGGTGGGTCTGACTTAACTAAGGAGTGGATCAATATTCCGGATACGGTGAGATTCATGAATTAGAGACCAAGTTTGGGTGCACCATGATTAGAGAATCATTGAACAAGAGTTGTTCACTCATTGGCTAACCCATCACCAATAACTGTTAGGTGAGGTGATGAGTCAGTTGGTGAGACCGCACCACCCACTAGAAATCATCAATCGCGGAGATTTTCGCATCTCTACAGAGGGAGTGTAGGGATCCGAGAAAATAGTGGGAGCTAATTTGTTTAAAAATAAAATCCCTAAACAAATTGGTCAAGTCAAAATTACAGTATCTAACTAGAATCTTTGACTCTCTACAGGAAAATGTCTGCGTCCAACCCACTGGCACGTATCCTAGACACACATAGACTGACTGGACCCAATTATAAAGATTGGCTCAGGAACTACAAAATTGTTTTGGGTTCAGAGAAGTTAACACATGTTTTGGACCAGGACCCTCCCACCTTACCAGCTCGTCCATCCACTGAACAGAGAGCGTCTCTGGAAAAATGGATTGACGAAGACAATAAGGCCAGATACTACATGTTGGGCTCGATGTCTGATGAGCTCCAGCGCCAACATGAAGATATCGGGACTGCTCGCCAAATGTTGGCTCACCTGCAGGAGATGTTTGGTGAACAGAGTCGCGCAGCCAAATATCAAGTCACGAAATGACTTTTTAAGGCTAAGATGCGTGATGGGCAGTCAGTCCAAGATCACTGTCTGACAATGATCAAGGACATGGAAGAGCTTGAGAAGCTCGGTGTGAAGTTGGACTTGGATCTGCAGAATGATATTATTCTGCAATCCTTGACTGATGCATATGGGCAATTCATCATGAATTACCACATGCATAAACTTCAAAATTCCTTGGCCGAGTTGATGAATATGCTGGTTACCGCTGAGCTTTCTATGAAAGGTTCTAAAGGCTCAGTTCTTGCTATGGAACGGACTTCTTCCAAAAGAAAGTCTTATGGAAAGAAAAAGAAGTCTGTGAAAAAGCAAAAGGTAGAAGGATCAAAGAAGAAAAAGAAGAAGAAGGAAGAAGAAGGTCGATGGCAAAGGAAAGTGTTTCCATTGCAACAGCGACGGCCATTGGAAGCGGAACTGCCCTACTTACCTGGCCACCCTAAAGAACAAGAAGGAAGGTCCTTCTGGAGGTATGCTCGTTATTGAGTCTAACCTTACGGTTTCTTCTGCATCCAGTTGGGTGCTTGACTCTGGTTCTAGTGCTCATCTGTGCACTTCTATGCAGGGTCTTGAGGATAGCAGGAGGCTGAGGGATGGAGACATGATCCTACGCGTCGGTAATGGAGCAAGAGTTGCTGCAGTAGCCGTGGGAACATACCCTCTTCGATTACCATCTGGTTTAGACTTAGTTTTAAAAGACTGTTATTATGTGCCTGCAGCTAGCAGGAATTTGATTTCTGTTTCATGCTTAGCACAAGAAGGTTATGTGATCACCTTCCTTCTTTAAGGACCATTGTAACATTCTTTATGAAAGAAATAAAATTGCAAATGGTTTCCTTATTAATGGTCTTTATCAGTTACATATTGATGTACCTATTTTTAACTATCGAGCAAAAACGTGAATGCCAAACGACCTAGGGATAGTCCAAACGACAGATATCTATGGCACCTGAGATTAGGTCATATAGCAGAAGATAGGATTAACAAATTGGAGAAAAATGGGCTATTGAGTCCATTGACTTTTGAGTCATATCCAACTTGTGAATCTTGTCTTCAAGGCAAAATGACTAAACTCCCTTTTGTTGGACATGGGGAGAGGGCCACAGATCTCCTTGCCCTAGTACATACTGATGTGTGCGGCCCATTTGATGTGCCGGCTAGAGGCAATTTTGTCTACTTCATTACCTTTACCGATGATCTGTCTAGGTATGGGTATGTGTATCTTATGAGACACAAGTCTGAAGCTTTTGAAAAGTTCAAAGAATTCAGACATGAAGTAGAAAAACAAACTGAAAAACCCATTAAGGTTCTTCGATCAGATCGAGGAGGTGAATACCTTAGCCGGGAATTCCTAGACTATCTTAAGGAAAATGGCATAGTCTCTCAATGGACTCCACCAGGAACACCTCAACTCAACGGGGTTTCAGAACGGAGAAATCGGACTCTATTGGATATGGTTCGATCCATGATGAGCTTCACAGACCTCCCAGATTTTCTTTGGGGACATTCATTATTAACTTCAATCTATTTACTGAATAGGGTTCCCTCTAAAACCGTTCCTACCACACCGTATGAGATATGGCACGGTAAGAAACCAAGTCTGAGTCATCTCAGAATTTGGGGTTGTCCGGCTCATGTCAAAAGACAACAAGCGGACAAGTTAGAGTTTAGGTCCTTTAGAGCTCGATTCATAGGATATCCTAAAGAGTCATTAGGATACTATTTCTACATTCCAGAAGACCACAATGTGATTGTGAGTCGACATGCCATATTTCTTGAAAAATAGTTTATTCAAGATAGTGGCATTGGAAAGCAGATTAAGCTTGATGAGAAAGTCTCACAAGCAGAACGAGCTAAGGACCAAGTGGAACCAAATCAGGTTGAGCCAATAAGAACACTACCTCCTCCACCTCGTAGATCGGAAAGAGTTTTCCCGTCCCCCTGAAAGATACTTAGGTATTATTTCAGAGGATGTAGAGGAAATGTTCCTCATAGGTAATGGTGCTCATGGTGATGATCCCAAAACCTACAACGAGGCGATATCAGATATCGACTCCGAGAAATGGCTTGAGGCAATGAAGTCAGAGATTGACTCGATGCACTCAAACCAAGTCTGGACCTTGGTAGATCCACCAGAAGGTATAGTACCTATTGGGTGTAAATGGATCTTCAAGAGAAAGATTGGTGCAGATGGGAATGTGGAGACATTCAAGGCTAGACTGGTGGCAAAAGGTTATAGTCAACGTGAAGGCATTGACTATCAGGATACCTTTTCCCGGTAGCTATGCTAAAATCCATCCGCACATTGCTTGCTGTTGCAGCCTATTTCGATTATGAAATATGGCAAATGGACGTGAAAACGGCATTCCTAAATGGATATCTTGAGGAAGATATCTATATGGAACAGCCGCTAGGTTTCACATCCAGTGATACTGATCACAAGGTTTGCAAGCTGCAAAGGTCCATATATGGACTTAAGCAAGCATCTCGGAGCTGGAACACTCGTTTCAATGATGTGATCAAAAAGTTTGGTTTCATCAAAAATGAAGAGGAACCATGTGTTTTCAAAAGGGTCAGTGGGAGCGCTGTTGTCTTCCTCGTATTGTACGTGGATGACATCCTCCTTATTGGGAATGATATTCCCATGTTGACATCAGTCAAGATGTGGTTGTCCTAAGGAATTCTCCATGAAAGACCTAGGTGAAGCATCCTTTATTCTAGGAATTAAGGTCTATAGGGATAGACCGAATAGGATGCTAGGACTTTCACAGAAGATGTACATAGAGGAAGTACTAAAGAGGTTTAGTATGGAAAACTCTAAGAGGGGATTAATACCCTTCAGACATGGTATTCATCTTTCCAAGAAGATGTGCCCCAGCACACCTGAGGAAATAGAACGCATGAGCAAGATCCCTTATGCTTCTGCAATAGGGAGCCTCATGTATGCCATGCTATGTACACGACCTGATATAGCCCATGCTGTGAGTGTCACAAGCAGATATCAGTCAAATCCAGGTGAAGAACACTGGACTTCTGTGAAATGTATCCTTAAGTACTTGAGAAGAACTAAGGATATGATGTTGGTCTTTGGTAATGGAGAACTCCAAGTCCAGGGATATACACAGACTCGGACTTCATGTCCGATATAGATGATCGAAAGTCGACATCTGGAAGTCTGTTTGTGTGCAATGGTGGAGCTGTCAGCTGGAAGAGTTCCAAGCAAACTGTGATAGCAGATTCCACCATGGAAGCAGAATATATAGCTGCATCAGAGGCTGCAAAGGAAGCATTCTGGTACAAGAAGTTTGCTGCAGAAATTGGAGTAATGCCATCAGATGCCATTCCTCTTACTGCGACAACAATGGCGCCATAGCCCTTGCTAAGGAGCCGAGGTCTCACCAGAAATCCAAGCACATTGAGCGGCGATACCATCTCATCCGCGATTACCTTGAGAAAGGTTACGTTGAGGTCAAGAGAGTCAACTCCACAGATAATGTGGCAGACCCACTTACAAAGCCGTTGGGCCAGCAGAAGATCGAAGCCCACCTTGAGAAGATGGGACTTAGACTTGTAGCCAATTGGCTTTAGGACAAGTGGGAGATTGTTAGATATATGTGCCCTAGAAGCCAGAATTGGCTGACACTTGTAATACACTTCTAGGGGCAAAATTATAATTTTGACTATAAATAATAAAATGGGTTATTTTCTATCACATATGTGTATTTAGTGTCTGTGATACATCCTTTGAGTTAATGGTAATGATAATTCATATTTTCAAGAGTTGAAAATTTAAGACATGAATAATCATTATTAACTCATAAACATGCTCCCGACCATAGGATCATCACGAGGATGGTGATTGATCCGGAAGGTTGGTGTACGATCGCTTCTCTTTAGTAGATGAGTCTTGAGTCTACGGTGTGGAGACACCGGAGCGAGAGTACAGGTACTCGTTAGAGAACGAGGGCACTGAGCGTGACCACCTCGAGTAGTCATTAGGAAGTCTACCTTCTCGTCAATGACTGACTCGATGCTGCAGTAGTGTGTCTGGTTCTTTGACCTGAGATGCATCGGCAGTTCACCTTGAGGGTGTTATAGTTTGACTACACCATTACTCGGTCTCCTAGCCATATGGAACCCTGAGGTGTATGTTGGCTATAGCATGTTCATTGTAGGAACTGGATTGCATCAAGATGGAATCTATCTACCTCGGTGGTATAGAGGAGTAGCCCTATGATGATCATGAGAATCAAGTCCATGAAGTCCATGGCCATGGCAGAGAGTGAAATAATAGAAAGAGTTTCTATTTAGATTTTCACATTGGACTCGAATCGAATGATTACATCATATGACAGAGACTAGGGTTTGACGAGTTCACCTTAACCCTAATCTGATCGGGGCTCAAGATAGAAGAACTTAATCACACAGGTAGCTGCACCAAGAGGTTCGCATTTTCAGCTCTGATGGGTTGCCACCATATACTGCTAGGTGTCACTGGTGGATTTTGGGAGCAATTAGAATGATTTAGATGATCGATCATTCTAGCTGTCTCGAATCAGAAGAGTTCTGATCCATCGAAAGGAGTTTCGATGATGTCTGATGATAGAGATCATGACATATCCCATTACCATACAGAACTGAACCTAACTGGGATCACACAAACAAGGGTTTGAATCTGGATGATCATCAATTGAACTGATCTAGTTCAATTGATCTGAATGAGATTCAATTAGGTTCAAGGAAAATCGTGCTAGCACTCGATTGAACCTAACATTCTTCTTTTTCTATCATTAAAAGTTGTCTCGACTGAGCCAAATGAGTTTGTGCTCACTCAAGTACCTATACCTAGTCTGACTAAAGTTGGTCTAGGTTAGAAATGGGTGATCTTAATTTATGAAATAAATTTAACATAACATCTACCATTTTTCGTCACCTACTAATTCTTATCCTTTGACTTTGGTCAAACATTGACCTTTGACCCTTGGATATTTGCCCATGTGTCATGCACTTATTGGAGAGTAGATAGGGGCTTGTCCCCTCCCTAAAAATTGAAAAGGAGGGGGTGCATGCCTAGGATGGCGTGCGCCCATAGATAGGGATGCCTGGAGTCCCATATGGATGGAACTCCAGGTTGCTTCTTGGATTCAAACTAGGTGACCCTCACCTATAGACTTTGACCAGTCTTAGGCGCCACCTTAGGATGAATTTGTGGGTCTCTCATCTGATTGAATCAGGTGATGTCATCCCATCAATCAGATTTAAATCTGATTGAATGAAGCAATGTGATTGGCCGGGGTGATGTGGCACTGCATGGCGCAGCAGGGTCTATATAAAGACCTGTCTGCGTCCAACTTTAATAGAACTTTTTTTAGCCATGCCCCAAGGCTGCCTTCTCTCTCCTCCATGCTATCTTTTTAATCCTCTCTCTCCTCTCCACGTCCAAGAAAATTGGGCCTTCAGATTAGTGAGATTCAGGCAAGAAAAGGCTGACGAGAAAGGAAGAAGGCAGCACCATTGCAGAGACAACTGCCGATCTTCGAAGGAAGTTTCAAAGATCCTCCAAATCAGATCCAAATTTGATTTTTTAAGATGTAATAAAGAAAAAAAAGATCTTCAGATCCAGTCCGAATGGATATCGATAAAGGCCAGGTGCTTGCATGGCTAGATCCAGAACCTCAAACAATCAGCAAGATCATCAACGGATAATCGAATTATCCATATCAAGGTAAAACTAATTTAGATTTAATTTAATTTAATTTTTTATTTATCAGATCATAAAATTATATCTGAAAAATATCAGATCTGATTTGGATCTAAGAGAAAATTTTTAAAATATATCTATTGATCCAATCAGATTTGAACGAACCTGATCCAAAAAATTCAAGATTCGCTTTCGCTCCGGTGGTCTCTTTAGCTTCAGTGATAGTCAGAACACTTTTCTTCTTTGATCACTCAAACATTGGAAAGCTTCCAGAATCTCTTTTGCAAAATCTCCACATAGAAAGGAGTAGTAAAATGATCCTTAAATGGTCGCTCCTCTATTTATAGAGGATGGCAATGGTTCAGATCAATCCATCCACCATTGGATCCAAGCCATTTATCGGCAATCCAGAATGGTTACAGAAAAGCCATTTCAATGCACCCCATTTTGATTAAGCCATGTAAGTGCGATCCGCATAATAGCTCAGGTGATTAATGAAAATGCCACACGTGCCCCACGTCATCTAGATTATAGTGGAGCAGGCACTGATGATTTCCCGTCTCTCCATGCTTTCTTAATTATCAGATACGATGGCCATGATGGAGTCCCTCCAAATGAGACAGCATGTCATTTTGAATCATAAAAAAATAATTCTAGCTACGATCGTGCAGTGCAGTTATCGATGGAAGAAATTAAGAGATGTCTTTTGGAATGACTTTCTATACCTATTATAGAAAATTTTGTTCCAAATTTGAAAAGTGGGGGACAAGTGTTGGTACAGCTAATTACCACCAGCCATGTGGTGACATCGAAGAGATTATTAATCGATGACATATTGATTGTATGGCAAATGGTGATTTTTGAATTCAGATCAGTAAAATACTAATCTAGAACTTTGACTGATCCATGTCAGCAGGATAAAGTACAATAAAAAAAGTCAACTTTATTGACAACTCAGATCGATAATATGCCATATAGACAAGCTAGATCAGCAAACTACCATCCTTATGGCCATGTCAGTGTACACAACTTGCCTAAACATTGTTATGAAATGAGGACAGTTTTCAACTATCCTACGGACAACAATTCATGTGAAGATCGGTAATTCACCGCCTTGTAAGTCTTTATTCTTGTAAGACCATTGCTGATAGCGCTTTTTATGCCAAAATCAATTTATCACCAACCTAACCAGTAACTAGTGACAGCATTACCTCAAAGCAAGATCGACTAAAGACCGACTTGCCAATGCCATATCTAACACGGTGTCAAGAAGAATTTAGAATTCTACAACTTTGATACAGTTAGAGGTGAGCACGGTGCGATTTGATTCAATTTGGAGGATAAATCAAACAAAATCATCTTAAAATGGTTTGAGAATTTTTTAAACCAAACCGAACCATTTTATCTATTGGAACTGAATCGAACCAAAATGCTTTAAACAGTTTGGTTTGGTTCCAAACTGCACCAAACCATTTCGTATATTATTTTTTTCTTCCTGATCGAGAATGTAATGAATAAATTCAAAATAAAACTTCTATAAATCAATAAAAAAGTATAAAATAAAACCATCAATATCTCCAATGAACTGGATAAATCTTAAATATAAGACATCCACTTCAAATTCCAAACTCCAATATAAGACATCAGTCAAATAGAGAAAAGAAGAGAAGAATGAAGAGAGATAGAGAGAAAAGAAGAAATGGAGGCTGCTAGGGCTGGCTATTAGTTAGTGGTTAGGATTAAAATTTTTTAAATAATATTTAAGTTATTAAAAAATTTAAAATGGTTCACGATTTGATGGTTCGATTTGGTTTCAAAATTTTTGAAATCAAACCAAATTGCCAAATTGCGGTTCGGTTTAGTTCGTGAGCCATTTTCAAAAAAATTGTCTTTCAAACCAAACCAAACAGTCTAAAATAGTTTGGTTCGGTTCGATTTAATGGGTTGAACCATTTTATGCTCATCGTTATCCAACTAGGCGATAGCTATGCTATGGCTAGTCTCCATATGGGCTAACGGTTCACAGCTGCCATCAAGCTGCCAAGTTCATTACAACAAACTAACAGCTTAACAAACTCCAAATGGCTTAAATGAGTTTTTTCTATAAATAAAAATGCATGGTACCCTTTCGAAGGTAAACACAAGATTCATAGAGTCGATACTTTATTGCAATCTGCTCTCAACTTCTCCACTGAAAGAAAATTGAATCTTTTTCTACTCAAGTTCTTTTTTCTTGCCTTCTAGTCTTCCATTTCTACTATTTATTTTTAAGACCTCAAGCATCGAAGGATCGTAAACTGAAGAATACCTCATCGATTTTGGAGACTTTCTTATAAGCTGGTTTGCGATTTATGTCGACTCAATCCAAATCAATTCTTCAGCACGAGTCCTTTTCAATGATCAAAAGCCTTGCTGCAATAGAATCCTTTAAAAAAATTTATATAAAGTGGCAAAAAAACAAAAGAAGAAGAAGCAAGATCACAAATATATTTGACAAAATTACTCTAAACAAATTAGTTATTAGTGCAAAAGTCATCCATCAAAAGTTTCCTTCTCCACAAAACACGCATGCTGCATGTCGCGCCGGTATTGATACTGGGATGCACCGAAAGTGTGCGAAGTTGGTGCATGAGAGCGGCGTTTCAGTGTTAGCGGGCCGAGCAAGGCTTGGTTGAGGATGAACCATGACTCAAATCTTTAGGCCCCTTCCTGGGCTTCTTTTGGGCCGACTTGGGGAGGCTAGTTTGATTGAGTTGGATACGTGCTACAACAAGTGTTCGCAACCTCTCCAGGTGGAGTGGGGGAAGGTGTTATGGGCTTTTACCACATTGCCTTTTTGAACCTGAATAAGATCAAAGGAACACGCTTGCTAAAATTTATAATTTTCATAAAAATTAATTTTAATATTCTAAATAAGGTCCAACCAAGAGTACTTTATCATATTAATATAAATAAAAAATATTTATTAAAATAATATAAATTATAATTTATTTAGAAAATTGATGTAAAAAAAAATCATTTGTAACGACGTTTATTGCCTAGTAAGCCATCTTATGTGGCCGGATGAGAAAAAAGAAAAATATTATCTGAAATTATTTTTTTTTTTTGTCCCGACCGCATGCAACACCCCCCCATCCACCTTCGGCAGCCCTCCCCCTCATTCAGTATCGGCGACACCCCTTCTCCACTTGTAGGTGATATCTCCGCAACTCCCCACCCCTCTCGTGCTCGACCCCCCCCTCCAGCGAGGTAGCCCTCCCCCGCCTGTAGGCGACACCCCCACTAGTTGGGCCTCGCCCCTGACTCCATCCCTCCCCTCTAGGTGACACTCTCCATCGGTTGGGCCTCCCCCCGATCTTATCTGTCCTCCACGCCCACACCGCCCCGACTCTACAGGCGGCCATCCCCTCTCCATCCACCACCAACCCATGTCTCCATGCGCCCTCCCCTTCGGCGACACTCCCCACCCACCCCTTCTCTAGCACAGGCGCCCCTTCCCCCCCAAGCAGGCGACACCCCTTCTCTCACTAGTCAGGCCTCCTCCCGGCCCTGCGGGTGGCCGTCCCCCTCTCCATCCACCAACTCATGCTTTCGCACTCCTCCTCCTCTCGGTGTAGGCGGTCTTCTCCGTCCACTAGCCCGCGCCCTCGCAGGCAGCCCCCCATCTCACGTGATCTGACTAAAAAGAAAAAAAAAGCCGTCCAAAATGATGTTTTTATTTTTTTTAAAATTGATTTCCATGTGAATGCTGATTGGGTGAGAGAAATGCTAATCAAAATAATTTTTTATACCTGAAAAATCATCATTTCAAATTATGTTTTATCATTTTGCATTAGTTTGATAAAAAAATTAAAATCAACATCATGAACACACTCACAAATTCAAAAATAAAAATTAATAAAAATATTATTTAGAGGGCAATAATTAAGATGATTGTCTCAATTGTTTCTCAAAGATTATGAGTTAGCCTTGGCAACTGGAGGTGCAAATTAATATATTTAAAATTTCGCAATAACACTTGTTGGCTAGGAATCCTGGTCTTTTCTAGACATGGATTTCCAGAATCTTTGCCTCCGATCCTGGCACTTGTGAGTCACGGTCTGCGGTTCACAACGGTCGCACAAAATGGCCCACTCACCCCTGAACGGAAACCTCTCGAAAAATAACCCGCGATACCGCCCCAAACTAAGCCTCCTAATCGTCACTGGTCGTTCCCTACCTTCCGTATTTATCACCAATAAAAGCACGCCACGTACGATTAATGATTTAGTTTATCAAGAACCTGTGGAACACCGAATACACCCCCTTAAATCCTCGGCTGGCCCGGAATGAGCCCTCCTACGAGTTCTCCCTCCTCCGCTCTTTAAATACGCTTTCCGATTCCGATCGATCTCCAGTGAACTCCTCTTACGGTCATCGGCGGCGGACTGTATCCCCGCTCGTCTCTCTCTCTCTCTCTCTCTCTCTCTCTCTGTGTGTGTATGTATATATCTCTCTCTCTCCGTGAGTTATGTGGGATTCTTCTCGCCGGATCGACCGGAGCTAGGGTTTTTGGGTAGCGGCGATGGTGGGGATGATGGCGGCGAATTGGGGGGAGACCGCGGTGAGTCTTCTCAACTCGGTGAGGTCTTCCGGCGCGATTCCGGCGAAGCTGCGGTGGTTGCGGCAGTTGAAGGAGATTCTCTTGCACCGGGACCTGTCTCTGCTGCCCGACTTCGTGCCCCGACTCGCAGAACTCCAGGTCGACCATGCCAGCCCCGTGCGGAAGCTCCTCGCCGAGTAAGTCTGCTCCGTTCTGTCTCGTTGCACCCTTTCTTCCATCTTTTTGGCGATTTCTGGAACCCTGTACCAATGTTATTGAGAGGAGAATTTTGGAAATAACGAAGGGGAAGATTTTGACAGCAGGAGAGCGAAAAGGATGATATAATGTGATCAAGAAAGTCCATTAAAGTCGCAAGAGCAAAGTACACGGTTTCTTGCATCTTAAAGATCCTTTCTTTTTCTTTGTTTCTTTGTGTTTCTGGTCATGGCCATGCAATGCAGGTTTCAAGAATAAAGAAAAAGGAAGGGAATTCGATCTTTCAACATCCTGCCAGCCCATAATTATGGAAATTGAATAAAAAAGAAGAATTTTGTGGATCAAAAAATGGTATAAGTCACTCTTTAAGAGGCTTTGTTGATATATTGGATTTGCTTGGTATAACAGTCTGTTCCTTTTCTCCTTTATAGGTAGTAGTGGTTGAAGATAAAATGTGGGGATTTAGCAAATCCTAGGGTCCAGTTCATTTGGTTTCATACCTGCTTGGGGATCCTCAATCGGGCACCTGTAATATGATGGAATATGATAAACCTGACAAGAATGGGGGTGGATCATGGTGATGGAAAAAAGTGATTGGCATGGAAACAATTCTCATGAGTGTTTATGTACTATGTTATGATATCTGATAAATTGACTAGGATGGACCACAGATTTTGCGTGAGAGAACTTATTGGCAAAGAGGCCAATGAGTGGAAGATCGACATGTTTTCCTGTTAGAAAAGTAAATGCTAGGATGAAATTGAAGATGTTCCCCAACCAAGAGTTCGTGACCTTGATGAAAATACCTGCAGAAGGGTTCGGCTTAAGGTAGCCAACTTTTCGCAAACTTAATTTGAACTCTTTCATTGATTGCCTTACATCCATTGAAGACTATCTTGAGTAGCATAAATAAATAGACCAAGAAGTGTTGAGTTTACAAAAAAATTCTCATAGGTGAACCAGAATTTGGTGGAAAACAGTCGAAGATCTTGCTTGTGCTTACGATGAACTTGCTAACATTTTGGAGGCGTTCATAGGAAATTGAAAGAAAAGTATATCCCCTATAATTATCATAAGCAAATTTATGAAAGGCTTGTACAGCTTAAGCAGGGTACTATGATTGTTATTGAATACATTGAGCAGTTCCATGAATTGACTGCAAGGTGTGGAATTGCTGGCCATGACGAACATCGTATGGCAAGATACCAACATGGTCTATGGATTGGCATAAAAGCTAAGCTAGCATTGTATTGACTAGAGGCCCTTCATCAAGCTTTTCAAATAGAGAAGCCTATTGCCTCGCAGGCTAGATGTCAAGCTCTACAAAAGGGGGGGGCGGGGGGGGGTTGTCAGCTAGTTGTGGAGCATCATTGCTCGACTGCCTGTTCATCTTACCTCTACAACACTACCCCAAGCACGGGGCAAGGAGAAAAAGAGGCCTAATGTAGCATTATCCAAGAATTGTATGGATCAAGTTTGATGTTCAGATGTCACAAGCGGGGCTGCTTTACTATAATATGAACTATTTGAGTATGGAGGAGCCTATCTATGAAGTACCCGATGCTTTCCTAAAGAGGAAACCATTGAAAATTTTGTTGAATCTACAGCTTCAACTGATCAATTAATCTCTGATGAGGAAGGAGAGGTGCCTGTTCTTGTCCTATTCACAGCCCGAAATGAAGAAGTCAAGAGAGCCCTGTGGAAGCTTAGCCTCTACCTCTATGAATATATGGCAAGGCATTTGTCAGAAGCCGAATTCTCAAAAGATGGGTGCGGGGGACGATGAGGCAACATGGAAGAAGAAGGGAAAGGGAAATAAATTTGAATTTGAATGGGGAACCCTATAAATAGGCCTTTTAAAGGACTCTTTTTCTTTTTAGAATTGTTTTAGGATTTTTTTTTTTTAAAAAAAAATAGAATTAATGTAAGGGTTGACCTATGCCCTATAAATGGGTCCTAATTATAATTGTTTTAGGACTTTTGATCTTTGATTAGAACTCATATAAGGGTCAATCTATATCCTATAAAAATAGATCCTAATTGTACATTTTTGACATCAAGTAATTAGTAATAAAGCTTTTGAAGTTCCTCAATTCCTTGCTTGCCATGTTTGAGACTGTGATCTTGCGAAAGGTGGCTGGTGTGAGGTCAGAAGCTTTGAGCATTCCCTGGAGAGGTTGGAGGTGAGATGCTGAAGACTCTTAAGGAGTTGGCGTGAGGCCAATAGTTATTTCTTGCTTCTGTGAATTCCATATTTTCATGTGGGCTTGCTTGCATTAGGTCCTCGTCCTATCTTTGTCCTATTTCGATACTCAAGATGATGCCCTATCTTGACACTTGGGATGGTGGGATGCCTGACCATCTAGTGAGGACTTGAAGCTTGGTTTGTCTTGCTATCCATCTTTTTAGGGTTCAAGTTACCAAATTTGAATCTAATCTTGTGATACATTTTTGTGCAACAATGAATCACTTGATCTCAAATAAGGAAAGCGTTGGGTGGGCAGACCTTTGCAAAGTAGTAGTCATGCTTAGCAGGAATGTCAATTAAAGCTCCAATAATAAAGTGCCGTTAGCTATCATGCTAAGTGAATGGCTTTGGCAGGTTTTGCTATCAAACGGAATAATGGTTATCATTGGCTGTGGAGGAGGATCAACATAATTTTTTGTGGATGAAGACATCATGGTTTATGTTTTTTACTATAATAAACTAGGTCAATGGTAGACTATTTATGTGTTAATTTGTACTGTTTATGCTTCTTACTCATATGAGGTGTGGGAAAGATATCTTTTAATCATCAAATTATATTATTTTTTAGAAATTTTAAGCCTTATGCTATCTACTTGGGTTAGGACCTTATATTACCTGCAATTCATCTGATGTGGATGAAGGAAAAAAATTTGTTTTTCGGATCTGGTTCGTTCGGATCTGATTGGATCAGGAGGGATATTTCAAAATTTTTTTCTCTGATCCTAATCAGATTTGAGACTCCTAAAATTTGATCTTATTGATATGATAATAAAAATAAAATAAAAATAAAAATTAAATCTAATTTAATTATATCTTTATTTTGGGTAATTCAATTATCCTATGATGATCCTGATGTTTGCCTGAGGTTCTGGATGTAGTCACGCAAGTGCATGACTTCTATCGGTATCCACTCGGGCAGGATCTGGAGATCTTCTTCTTCTCAATCAATCCTCCAAAAATCAGATATGGATATGATCTTGAAGGTCTTCAAAACTCCTTTTGAAGAACTGTCGTTGTCTCTTGTAGTAGTGCTGCCTTCTTCCTTTCCTGACGCCTTTCACTTGTTTGGATTGCACCTTATTCGTGCTCCAAACCCCTTGGGCGTGGAGAGGAGAGAGAGGACTAGAGGGTAGCGTAGAGGAGGGAGAGAGACTTTGTGGCGTGGGCTAAAGGCAAAAGCATTAAAAACTTAAGTGCAGACAGGGTTTATATAGATCCTGCTGCGCTATGCAGTGCCACATCATTCCGGTCAGTCACGGTCTTTTGAGCAATTAGATCTAAATCTGATTGGTGGGATGACATCATCTGATCCAATCAGATGAGTGACCCTCAAAATCGTCCTAAGGTGGCGTCAAGACTGGGTCAAACAAGAGTTCTTGGCGCCACAGAGTTTAATCCCCTGAAGCAACCCTGGAGTCTCATCTGTATGGGACTCCTTTATCCTCATGGGGCGCACGCCTCCCCAGGCATGCGCATGCGCCCTCTTCTTGTCTGCATTTAGCAAGGGGACAAGGCCCCAGGTACTCTCCTATAGGCGCATGACACATGGGCAGATATCCAAATGTCTAGGATCAACATTTGACCAATGTCCGAAAACAGAAATTAGCAGGTGACCGAAAATGACAGGTGTTGTCTTAAATTTATCTCATAAATTAAGATAATCCTTTTCTGATCTGGACGAGCTCCAGCCAGACCAAGTAAAGGTTCCTGAGTGAGCCCAAACACATTTGGCTCAGTCGAGACAAGCTTTAATAATTATTAAAGGAGAACATTAGACTCAATTATGTGCTAGCACGATTTTCTTGAACCTAATTAAATCTTATTCAAATCAATTGAACTGGGTTAGTCCAATTAATGACATTCAAATCTAAATTCTTGTTTGCGTGATCCAGTTAGGTTCAGTTCCGTATGGTAATGGGATATGTCGCGATTTCTATCATCGACATCGTCGAAACACCTTCCAATGGATCAGAATTTTTCTGATTCAGACAACTATGATCGATCATCCAAATCATTCTAATTGCTCCCAAAATCCATCGGTGACACCTAGCAGTATATGATAGCAACCCATCAGAACTGAAAGCGAACCTCTCGGTGCAGTTATCTATGTGATTAGGTTCCTCTATCTTGAGCCCCGATCGGATTAGGGTTAAGGTGATTTCGTCAAATCCTAATATCCGTCATATGAATTAATCATTCGATTTAAGTCCAATGTGAAAACTCTAATAGAAACTCTTTCTATTATTTCACTCTGCCATGGCCATGGGCTTATGGACTTGATTCTCATGATCATTATAGGGCTACTCCTCATCTACCGAGGTAGATAGATCCCCTATTGGTGCAATCCAATTTCTACAATGAACATGCTATAGCTAACATACACCTCAAGATTTCGAATGGTTAGGAGACCGAGTTATAGTATAGTCAAAACTATAACACCCTTAAGGTGAACTGCCGATGCACCTCAGGTCAAAGAACCAGACACACCACTGCAGCTTCAAACCAGTCATCGATGAAAAGGTAGATTTTCTCATGACTGCTTGAGGTGGTCACGCTCAGTGCCTTCGTTCTCTAACGAGTACCTGTACTCTCGCTCCGGTGTCTCTACATCATAGACTCAAGACTCATCCATCCTAAAGAAGCGATCATACACCAACCTTCCGAATCAATCATCATTCTCATGATGATCTTACGGTCGGGAGCATTTTATGAGTTAATAATGAAAATTCATGTCTTAAATTTTCAACTCTTTAAAATATGAACTATCATTACCATTAACTCAAGGGATGTATCACAGACACTTTCAAATACACACTGTGATAGAAAATAATCCATTTTGTTATTTATAGTTAAAATTATAATTTTGTCCTTAGAAGTGTATTACAAGTGTCAGTCAATCTGTCTTCTAGGGCATACATGTCTAACAGTTGACTTTGTTATAAGATTTTTCTTTCTTGTTTCCCATGCCAACTGGCAAGTGTTCTCTTACCTAAATTAAAGCAGGTGCGAGAGTGGATTCTGGTTTTGGTATGGGGAAGCGGATCTTTCAAAAAATATAGAATAAAAAAATACTTTGTGAAGAGGTCATCAGAAACAAGTATCCAAATAGATTCTGAAGTGGGCATGGCTCTTTAATTTTAAGTGTCCTTCTAGTGTTAGCATATTTGCTTGTTATTAATATGTGATCTATTGAAAAGATTCTTTTCCATTAACTTTTAGTTCTTGAAGATTCTAACATTCTATTTTTTAATTTTATTGGTTCGCTTTTTTATCTCAGCATGCATTGATTTCTTGTTGTATCAAAATTTGTAAATGGTCTTTGATGTTGCTTCTAATGTAGGATGATTGGTGATATTGGAATGAAACATATGGAGCTTCTACCTGAAATGATTCCTAGTTTAATTTGCTTTTTAAAGGATGAAACACCTGCAGTTGCTCGACAAGCTATTATTACAGGAACTTATTTGTTTCGAAATGTGTTAGAAAAGGTGGTAATTCAGGCAAGTTCTACATTTTTGATTTATTACATGCATCCACATGACTAAGAATTCTTCAAGTTCTCAGTGTCATTCCTTCTTTCTCTACATTATTCATGTGTATTTGATCTCCATTTGCAGCACTCTTAATTTAACCTTATATGCTTCTTCTAGGAGATTTAGTCATTAATTATCATGTTGTTGACTATTTGTCAGAACGACTGATAGTATTTTATAGAAAAATATAACAAAAAGTCACCTTTTGTGACCATCAAGAAAGATCACAACAGAGTATCTGGTGAGCATCATGGTACAATTTTGTCTTAAGCTAACATATTATTCACATGAATGACAGTAATTTCAACCAAGACCTGCCGGTTTCGTCCCATCTACATACTGCATTAAATATATGAAGTTTACTGGTAAGAGATGGAATTTTTATGTGTGGGTGTGAAAACTCACTTCTAATATGAATATCGTGTGGGAATTGTATGGTTGCTGGGTGCCAAGATTGGGGAAAAACATATCAGGGATCACAGACGATCAGCTTAGTGTGCCACAGAAAAAAAGGGTCCTGAGGGACAACAGCTTGATAATTCAATGGAATAAAATAGAATCTCAGAGTATTACCATTAATTCTTAAACTCAAATTTGTTCTTGTAATGCCAGAAGAAATATTTATGGAGGTTGATTTGGTGGTCAAATTTGGTCCTGTAAAGGGTTTCATGATAGTGTAGTGGATCTAGAGTAGTGAAGAAATTGGATTTTGTAGGTGTCGATGGATGTAAGGTTGCCATGTTTAATGGGAAATAAAAAATAATAGATAATGGAAAGAAAATCTAATGCTGAAAGTGAAGGTAGAAGGGATGGCACTACAAGGAAGCTTCTGAGATGGAGAGAGAGAGTCTGATTTATGGTTCAAGATGATGCTTATATAGTTTTTTCTTTAATCTAGTTCACAGTTGTTAGAGGTACATATGCATTGTTATAGAAGTGGATTAATTACTTCCTTGCGTATTGAAGTCAAGGATTTGTGGTAAGGATGATGGTATAATGAAAGGAGAAACTTCAGTGCTGAAAGTGAAGTTTGAAGAGATAGGCTATGCAGGACATAGGACTAAGAAAAAGGACAAAATCAATAAACTCTATGGGCATTATTGAACTAATATTGATTTGATGGAATACTGGTTTTGGTAATGCACGTTAGATATTGAAGAAGAGGGAAGCATTTGTAAGCCGGTGCAGGAGAGGAAGTGAGAATTTGAATTTGGAGAGGGAGTGGGAGTGGTAGCCTATACAGAAATTTTCATTTCAGACAAAAACAAGGATCCAATCACAGGTAAATTTATCAACTGAATTGACAGGATGACAAATGCCTCTTGACTTCCCCAAATAGAAATCGAGTCATAGGCTATGATTGAAGACATGTAGTAGTTAGTCATTATATGGTTTTCTCAAAACAATCAGATGTGTAGTTGCTCTTTATTGCATAGAGCACCTTCTCATTTAGCATCCTTTGCTCTCTGCCAATTCAGGGTTTATGCTCAAGTGATTTAGACGATTCATTAAAATCGTCATGGGCGTGGATGCTAGCGTACAAAGATGCAGTATTCCCAATAGCAGTCCAGGTAACTTTTGTTTTTGATCATGATTGCCACATTGTGTTCTTTGATCTCTCTCTCTCTCTCTCTCTCTCCCCCCCCCCTCTCTCTCCCTCTCCCTCTCTCTCTCCCTCCTTTGATTTGCTTGCTGCAACATGTAATATCAAACTTCTTTGCCAGCCTGGGAGTGATGGTGTTAAATTGCTAGCTGTAAAATTTATTGAAGCAATAATTCTACTTTATACACCGGATCCTGATGTTTCTTCTGATCCACCCATTGAAGCTTGTGAAGGTAGAGATGAATTTTTTGCTTTCAACTTGTAATGGAAGATCTTCCAATCATTTTGAAGCTACCAGTGAGCCTATTTTGCTGTGCACACAATTGATGCTTAACATTTGTATTGGTGCACTGATCTTATGACAGGGATGGGATTCAATATATCATGGTTAAGAGGAGGCCATCCTTTGCTTAATGTTGGAGATCTAGCTATGGAAGCCAGTCAGAGCTTGGGATTGTTGCTTGACCAACTTAGGTTCCCACAAATGAAATCACTTAGTAACTCCATAGTTATTGTGCTCATAAATAGGTAGGTTTTTTTTATTAATCCTACCTTGCTCTTTTATGTTTCTTGTTTATTTTTTCAATTGTAGCGAGCATAACACAACCCTTAATTCCTTAGTCTATGTAATGGTAGACAAATAGTTATTAGTAAACATTTTATAGCTTGCAAAGTACATAGACCATAGGACTAAGGGAAAAAAATGAGAACAATTAATGGTTCCCCAGGTAGCAAATGCATCAGTTCACTTATTATTCATTCTATAATGTTCAGCTCACTTCTTATTTACATATTGCATCTACTGCTATGAACTGGAATAGCATATAGAAAGTGTTTAACTTTTAGGGCATTAACTTGTCATGAGGATGTTCTTGTCCGACTTTCTAGTTTTACCTTGAATTGTCTTTGAAAATCAAGTTATTGGCAAACACTTTTACTAAAAGCTGCATGACATTATGATTGACGGCAACCAGTTTTGACTTGATCTTCATTAGCAAAGTTGGATGTTGCACAATTAGTTGATCCGTGGAGCGTAAATCACCATTTCGCTGATATCTTTTATTAATTTTTAGCTAGTGTTAGCTGTCCCCACTTTTTTTATTGACTACCTAAATTGCTGACAATAGCACAAGTGAATTGCACAAAATTTCCATTCACTTATTTGGTTCAGTTTCTGGAATGACATAATTCGTACTAATCTTGGATAGAATAGCTATGTTTCATGTTATTGAAATTCTATCTCAATGTTCCCTGCATTTAAGGGGTGCACAGATCACTCATGTTGTGTTTGTGAAGAAATGAATGTGCAAATTTTATTTCAGTTATTGTGTATTTCATTTTGTGTCATTTTGTATTTGTATTAGTTTCTGTGTAATATTCTTCATTCTACCATTTGTTGGGTTGGTTTAATGTTCCCTACCAGTCTCTCAGCTATCGCGAAGAAAAGGCCTTCCTTTTATGGACGCATATTACCAGTTTTACTTGGTTTGGATCCAGCAAGTTCTGTCATCAAAGAAGTGCAAGTCCCAAATGCACACCATGCATTGAAGAATGCCTTTATGGCATGTTTGAAATGTACACATTCAAGTGCTGAACCGGTATTTCTTTTATCTTAAGTAGATGTTAATGCTATTTGTATCGACTTATTTTTAGTTCTATTATTATTATTTATTAATATTATTATTATTTTAATGTTGTCTTTCAATGTCATAGCTTAACAACCTTTGCCTTCTTTTCAGTGTTATTTGTATATTTTTTCCATGGACAGCTTTCAATAAAGAACATTTTAGCTGAGCAAAATACAAATATATAAAGAGTAGCTCAAATTTGATAGTCTGTGATATGTGGTGTCACCAATCTGCTATTTCAATTATTTGGACTACAGATATTACAACATTCTGTGATATAGGAAGCCTTTATTGTGTGGCCTCTACTTTCCTTTTATCTGAAACTTGTATTATTACTTTGAAAAAAAAAAGAAAAAGACATGCAGTTTTGTTCTAATAATGTTGACTATAGTCGACGATTCCTTTTCTAATGTCATTTTCTTATGTTCCCAAACGAATTACCACTTCTTTATTTGATTTGTGGGCCCTCATGTTTATTTTCTTGTTCTTCTCTTCTTTTCAGAGGTGTAACTGCATGCTGCCTAGTCATGTGAGTGTCTAGCAAGATCTCACTGTTTGTTAATTCTATTTAGAACTTGAACTACCTTTCTCATAGAAACAGGATGACACATATAGAGGCTATTTCCCAACCACCACCGTGCCCCCCCCCCCCCCACCCCCCAAAAAAAAAGACAAGACTAATGATTTTGTACTAAGCGGCACTGCTACAGAAGCATCCTTGCTGCCAGACTGAAAGGTTACATCTCAACAGGCTGAAATTATACTGTGTATCTCCAGGAAATTGCAAATGATTGGTGACAAATACCAAAGATGCTAAGTGACGTGCTATCTAGACTTTTGTTGAGCATTGCTGATGATGCTGAATGCATGAGTTTCTGCTCTAAATATGTTCCTTTGAGAAACAATAGGTGATAGGAGTGCAGCTGAAGATTGATGGTCAGTACTAATGTTCTAAAAAAGTAGGGTCTTAACTAGTGTGGTAGCAGTTTTTCTTTGGGGATAGAAAGGGGTATCTTGACCAATGTGGCAAGTGACAACTATTGTCTGTACTTCATTAAGTGGTTATCAACTTGCGTCCATCCTTAGAAAGTCCTTTTGTGGGACTCATACATTTCTTTCTTCACTATTTCAGTAGACTTCAAGTTCAGTTCAACTTCTACTATTATGATGGTAGCTTCAACTAATTGTTATATTTTGCATGAGATTTTGGAACTTAAATTCAATAGTTGTACCACCCTTTCCTTGCAAATATGGACTTTTCACCTGAAACAATGTTTAGGTGAAAAATTGAGCAATGCTATGGTACTTTTGTTTCAAAGTGGTGCTTCACTTTTCTTAACTTAAAAATATATGGGAACATAGTCAAATTTTAGTGCTCCCTTGGACTATGAATTTTATTTTGCAATTGTGAACAATGAAAGTTCTTTTAAAAAAAAATTAAGACTATTATTCTACTGCATTTGAGCATTTGTTGGGCCAGGTGAGCTAGGTTCAGGTGGGGCCTATGTTCTATAATAACACAAAAGTAGCTAGCCCAATCCCAGCTCGGCCTGATCCCCATCCTGAAAATTGGTGCCCAAGCCCAGCCAGATAGGAACATGCTTGCGTTTGACCTAATTGGCTTGGACTAATCAGGTTTAGCACAGCCTGACCCTGGTTGTGCTTGACCAGCTAGCTTCAATGTGTAGATCAAGGAGCAAGGGAGAGGGAGGGAAGGATCGAAAGGATGGAGGATGGGGGGAGAGAGGAGAAAGGGGATGGTTTGGCCATCCAAGTTGAGCCATGGGTTGAAAGGCTTTGGTGGCTAGAAAGGGGAGGCATGAGAGAGAGGGATCAAAGGGAGGGGGGGAGAGATAGAGAGGTCTAGGTACTCATGTGGCTTCAACAACCGGGAGGCAGCGCAAAAGTGAGAGGAGAGGGAGGACTGGAACAATGGAGTTGTCGTGGGTGGTTGAGGGAGTGCGCGGGTTGGATTGTGGCATGTGGGGTAACGGTGGCAGCTAGAAGATGAAATGAAGAGGGGGAGAGGGGACTTAACTTAGGGTTTGGGTTTTATATCTTTTTATTTCTGTAATTTTAGTCTTTTGATGATATATAATTTATATAAAGTTTTTAAATACTATAATTTGGGGTTAAATTTTGGAAGCCTGAGAATTTTTTTTGCTTGGGCTTAAGAAAAGAGGCTCAGTTTGGCCCATTGGGCTGAAAACCCTAGACTGAGCTTGTCAAAAGTCTGGTCGTGTCAGCCTGTCCTACTTTGCTCAGGTCTATCTTCTACAATGTTTATTTAAACTCTAATTCATATCAAGAATTTAGTTTAAGTGACTACTTAAAATGTAGGTCCTTTTCTTTTTCAAGTAAATTCAGCTCAGAAAGGATTCATGATTTGAGAAATGGGCCTATATTGCTTTTTATCTCTGCAGTGGCGTGCTCGCTTGGTTGAAGCTCTAAAAGCCATTAATGCTGGGGAGTTGGCAGAACCAGCAGTCAATCTTAATGAGAATTCTGGAGGTTTAATAGTTAGTAGAGAAGAGATTTCACCTCCTAAGGTATGTTCCCTTCTCCATTTTGGTTACTTAGACTCTTCCGCTTCCCCCTCTCCTTCTGAATATGGATTGGAAATTGTCGTAGGATGATAAATTGCAAGAATGTGATGAGCGAAGCAATGATCTTGGGTGTAAAAGAAATATGGATGAAGAGTGCAGTGATTTGTCACAAGATGATGTTGTTTCTAGTAAAAGAGCTAGACAAACATCTGGCACGGCTAAAGAAATTACCAGTGAATCACTTCAGACAGGTCCTGATCCAGTCCAGATTAATTTCCCTTTGATTAGTTCCACAGCTTCAAGGAATGGAAGTTCTGGACCTGTGCAGCAACTTGTTAATATGTTTGGTGCGCTAGTTGCCCAAGGTGATAAAGCTGCTGGGTCCCTAGAAATTCTTGTTTCAAGTATCACTTGCGACTTGCTAGCAGAAGTAGTTATTGCTAATATGCAGCATCTTCCACCAACTTGTCCTGAAGCGGATGGGAAGGAAGAATTAGTTCCTGGTTTGGGTCATGCCTCTGGCTTTGTTAGTAATTGCCTCCCTGCTCTGCAGCCATCAGCGCTTGTTTCCAATATTCTTTCACTGTCAAGTTCTCTTCCAATGCTAGCATCACTGTTGAATATTCAACCTTCAGCATCACATGATATTTCTGTAAGCTCTCTGTTCTCTAAATATCTAGTGCATCTGTGCTAATATCTTTTGGATTTGGAACTGTCAGATTGTGTTTTAAGGTATTTCAAACTTCCCTTGCAATTGCAGAAAATCCAGCAGGAAGATGAAGAGAAAATGACATCCACGACAGATGCAACTTTGTTACCCTCTAGTGTTGGTGATGGCATTGCAGCAACATCTGCTAGTTTGACTGCTTCTGTGGAGCCAAGTGAACTTGTAACAGAAACCGACAGTTCAGCTGTTCCATTATATGTAAACATGGAAACAATGGAGAGTAAAATACCTGGTTTGGATTCCACCAGTTCTTTTGAAGAAATTCAAGAGTCACAGGATGCTTCTCATACTTCCACTGCTGAGCTGCAAGAAACAAATCTAGGACATGCCATTAATTTGGACAGCACAATGCGGCTCGATGCTTCTTCAACTGATTGTGTGGCCACAAGTGCTTCAGAGGCCCAGAGTCCAAAAATAGCCATAACAGATGCAAGCCAGCTGCCTTGTATATCTTCTGTTGCCGCTGCTCCTCAATATGTTCTACCAAAGATGACAGTGACTAATGTCGACCTTACTGATGAAGACAAAGATCATCTGCAAAAAGAGGCATTCATGCGCATTCTTGAAGCCTACAAGCAAATAGCAATATCTGGTGGATCACAAATCCACTTTTCCCTGCTTTCTCACTTGGGAATTGAGGTAGTAATGCTTTTGGTCTTCACAAGCTTCCATCACTATTTCCAATTTTGATTCATGGAAACTTGGCTCATATGTTATTTGGCTAAATGAAATTTTGGTAAATTGCTTTTTTTTTTTTGATGTTTATATTAAGATTGCTCATTTTTCAACTCTTTGTAACCTAGGAATATGGAGAAATGAGAGATTAACTGTGACCATATCTTTAGTGAATTAATCTCTTGTTTCCCATATCTATTGGGAATGGTAAAGTTGAGATAAGCTGATGCTTAGACTAATTTCATGTGGTATATTGACATCGATCAATGTAGCTAGCTTAGTATAGCTGTAGAGTTTTGGATTTGGTACAGTTGTCTTTGAAGGCTATGCTGGGTCTTAAATTTTGTTTCTATGTGGTTTACGTTTAAGGTTTGCCATACCGCCCATATCAGGTATATCGTACTGTAACAATACCGAACTGAGACTTGATATGGAAGGTGTACTTAGACACCGAGTCTAGGTATGCCTAACCGACCCGTATACCAGGCATATTGATGTTGTATGCCTGTACCAACATGGTATATAGGTTCATGCATTGAGACGACAAATCTTGGTTTAGAATTTAGATATTAAAAATGTTCACTGTTTTCAAAAGTTGGGAATTTCATATCTTAGTATCATTCTCCATTCATTAAGACATTTATGTGTGAAGTCTTCCATTTTTTTTATATTTTTGGGGTTTTTCATTTTAATGGTTACACGATGAGTTTGTTCTTGCATATGTGGGCTGGTCAATATACTGTGCTCAGGCCATACTAGGATCTTCCTCTGGGGTGGCATGGTGTGGGACCAGGATTGAGCTAGGTCTATCAAATTTGATTTCAAATGACAGGCTAACCCTGGCTCAGCTTATTTGGGGACATGGACAAGCAATATTTAGGCTAACCTGAATCTGCCTTGGGTCTGCATGAGACTTAGCTTGTTACAACTGACCTATGACAGTAGTTTGTTGTTATGATCAATTTGTATGGATATTATCTTCCACTATTTAAATACTTTAATAGAAAATGCTACACATGATCAATCTGGCTGCTGCTGATGTTTGAGTATCTGCCATTTCTTTTTGATTGTGCCTAGAGCATCCAGTGCTAAATCCTCATGCACAGAGGCTGCTGTAATTAAAACCTCACGTTCCATTGATAAATACATGTATTTCGATTTATTTCATATTAGCTTGCATATTGTTCGGCTTCCTTTATCTTGTATAGCTGGAGCTTCTCAATTTTATTAATTTTCTTCCCTTTCACATGGTTGGTGTCATTTTTTTTTTTTTGGGGGGGGGTCATTGCCTTGCTATTTACATTTCTCTTGTGATTTTTTTTGCTGCAGTACCCTTTAGAATTAGATACATGGGAGCTTCTACAAAAACATGTGCTGTCTGATTATATGAATCATGAGGTAATGCATAACTTGGTGGTTCATTTTTACTGTTATCTTTAGTTTTGTGCCATGTATTTACAAATCAATCTATTGCTCTTGGATACTTGGAAACAGCAACAAAATCATCCAACTAGTTATTTAATTTTGAACTATGACAGAACTCCAGCCTGTTGCATTGCTTTCTTATGTTGAGTTTGTACTCAATTGTAGCTGAAAATTCAAAATTTAAGATGCATGATGTATGGGGACATCTTTCTTGAGACTGTTTCCTATTTAAGCAAGTTAATGGAGAACCAAATTATCTGGCTGGTGCACTTGATATTATGTCTTGTTAGGTGCAGACCAGAGAGTTGATGTGTGTCTAATTGAGAAAGGTTATTCAGGGTAGGTAATTATAATAAATGCAGCATTTAGATTATTCAAGATGTAGGGTAAGGTCTAGTGAAAGTGTGATACAGTAGACTTGTCCGGTGATCCTGTGTTTATAGGCTGTGATGTCTTTGACAATCATAGTGTTGTAGGGTTACTAACAAGACATTAACGAACAGATTTGTTAATCTTTCAATTTTATGTAGCTGCATTGTGTATGTTGTTCCATAAACAAAAGAAAAATGTTGAACTGCATATGGACAAGTTCTAAAAAAGGTGCTTTATGGATATACAAGTTATCCATTTCCTTTTTACACTCATACTATGAAAATGACACTGGTCAAATTTATAACTCCAGACATTTTTTGGATTGGCTGGATATCGGGAAGTGCCTTTTACTGATACCAGTTTATGGGACATGCTATGCACATCTACCTTTCAAAAGGGGTAGGCGTGGGAAGAAGAGGGAGAGAAAAGAGAGCCATATCAGGTAAAAAAGAATGGGCCCCCTTTCTTTGGATGGGGCATGTGGTTTCCTCTGAGGAAATAGCTGGGCCCATACTGTGATTTTTAATTACTAACCTCATGAGGCTTCAACTAAGAATCCGGCTTCATGGCAAAGTCGAGTTTTCATTACAAACCTTTCTCTATGCTGTAGCTCTCAATGGGAGTCC
This sequence comes from Cocos nucifera, assembly GCA_006176705.1. Lineage (NCBI taxonomy): Eukaryota > Viridiplantae > Streptophyta > Magnoliopsida > Arecales > Arecaceae > Cocos > Cocos nucifera. Next base: position 6,985,819 of record QRFJ01000006.1, on the reverse strand, counting down.
CAAAATGATGTGGAGCCCACTCTGTTAATAAAAATTGCAGCTCTATTAAGTAAAGGAGGCTTCACTTCCTGTGACCCTGGCCTCATCTGTAGCTCAGGAGTTCTCATTATATATAGTAGATTACAAGACTATTGGATAAAAGGAGGCTTGACTCCTTGGGAGCTTGGTTTAATCTTTAGGTTGGAAGTTCTTACTATATATAGTAGATGTTGAGAATCGATTTTGCCGGGAAGCAGGGGGTAATGAGTAAGGGCCTTGAAATGACCATAATGCATATTGCAAAGCTATCAGAAACATGCTACTTCTAAATGAGATGTTCATGTCTATGTTTGTGATGAACAGAACATACACCAAGCTGGAAATTTTCAATCTCAATTTCATACCCATGTTAACTGAGATGGTCTGGTGTTATCTTTAAGGAATCAAAAGCACAAATAAATGGGAAGGAAATAACCATGATGAGTAAAAGGACTTGGTTCAAAAGAATATTGTACCACCGTAAATTCTAGATGAATCACAATTAGTCAAATTGTGAAGCATTATGACCCTTTGTTTCCATCTGTCAGCGGAGATCTAATGTGTTATTTGAAACATAAAAACCACACATAAAGATGTAAGAAAGGAAACCAAGCTATAGTTCCATGCGATGGCAAAAGTTGTCAATTCTTGAAAATTCTTGAACCACTGCAGGTAACTTGCAGTTAATTGTAATAAGAAGCTTTAAGTCTTTTGCACCCACAAATAAACAGAATTTTGGGATGCTAATTAAGTAATATCTCCAAGTAATTTTCTGTGCAGTTACATGCTTCAGGGTGGTGTCTGCCTTTTGATAGTTTCAGCACTTGGAACCTTTTATAACATTCCATTAGAATTGATTTTTGTGTTAGGAATGTATAACAACAGAGTGTAGCTTGGACCTAGTATGAAATTGCATATTTTCAAAACTACTTTTTTTGATCTAAACTTCCTCTTACAGTTGGCAACTTGGCATATAGAGTTATTTCTGTCATTAGTTCCCAAAGTCTAGACACTTGCAAATGTGGTTTCTTTTCTTCCTCTACATGCCGTTGATCAGATGAATATATATAGTTGTGGTGTTAGGTGATTACTTGTCTGCTAATCAATACTTTTGGTCTATGAGATTCATTTTCCTGACTTTATTTATGTCTTCAGGGGCACGAGTTGACATTACGTGTCCTATACAGGTTGTATCGGGAGGCAGAGCAGGATCAGGACTTTTTTTCATCTAGAACAGCCACATCAGTTTATGAAACATTTCTTCTTACTGTGGTGCGTGTAAATCCTTCTAGTCTCGTATGTAAATTATCTGATCTTTTTCTTAGTTTAAAATTTTGTGTATAGGCAGAAATACTTCGTGATACTTTCCCAGCCTCAGATAAATCCTTGAGCAGATTGCTTGGTGAAGTGCCTTACCTACCGGAGGGTGTATTGAAACTGTTAGAGCGCTTGTGCTATCCTGAAAATGAGAGACATGAAAAGGACTTTCAAAGTGGTGACCGAGTTACTCAAGGCCTCAGTGCTGTTTGGAATCTGATTTTGCTTAGGCCTTCTAATAGAGACAGATGCCTCCAGATTGCATTACAGGTTTTTGATTCTTAAATTTAGATTATCCAATATTTTGTATTTATCTGTAAATTTTTTCAAGCATTCTATATCATGTGTCCTTATCTTGCATTTTTTTGTCAGGCTGAATTGAATTTTCATATGTTGGAAAACCTTCCTCTTCATTTTGATGGTTGGAAATTTATAATTCTTTTAGCTGTAACTTTGGAAGAATCCTTTGGGAAGTAGTGTAGCTTGTTGGTTATCTTGTTGGTTATGTGAGGAAAATAACTTTATCCAAATGAGCATCTCGGGCACTGTCATCCTATGCTGTCTTTTCCCCCTTCTTGCTGATGTTCTGACCATTTTCCTCCAGCCTTCACTCATTTTAGATTAGCTTTGCTGGGTAAGATATCATATTCCCACTGGCATGCTTTAAAAAGAGTATTGCTGGTGTGCTATCTTGACTAATTTATAAAATTGTGCCCCACCCTGAGAAAAAAAAAAAGGAAAAGGATCCTTTGGGCCTTACAAAAAACAGTCTCGAATCTAGCCAGGCAATTGACTGAATCATAAATTTTGGAAGATAGAAAAAGTCCTTTTGTTTGCTATAAACTTGTCTCTCTCTCTCTCTCTATATATATATTTATTTCTGATAAAGCTGATTAGTTCTATTTTCATTGCTTGTCTTTTTGTTTCTTTTTTTTTTCCTCTCCTAATAGAGTGCAGTGCATCCTGTGGAAGAAGTGCGAATGAAAGCAATACGCCTGGTAGTTCTACATGCATTGCTATTTCTGCTGAACATCAGCTTGAGCAACATCCTTTATCCATTATATTTCTGTTTGGATGCTGTTTATTTGCAGGTAGCAAATAAACTATTTCCTATGCCAAGCATTTCTCAAAAAATTGAAGTATTTGCTGATGAGAAGCTCCAGTCAGTAGCAGATGATATTCCAGCGGTGGAGGACATTGATGCTGATGGATCAGCTCTTGGATTGCAAAAGGTTTGCTTTGTATGCTGTTAAGTAGCATTTGACATATTATCGTTTTACATTTGTCTTATTAATAAAATAAATTCTACCCATTACATTAAGTAGAACATTTCCCCCCCTTTCAGTGGAGTTAGTGCCAAGAATCAGAATAAATAAAATTGATTGTTCAATTTCAATCTGGTTAATAGTAGGTTGGACTGTTTCATCAAAGTTCACCTCAAAAAAAAAAAAAAAAAAAAAATGCTTTTGAGGTGTAAAATAAAGTTGGAGTGAAATATTAAGTGGGTTTTTGTGAAGTGTTTATTATCAGAAGTATCATTAAAACTTTGTATGCACGTTTGTGTGCATCTTCATTGGAGTATTTCTGACGTATCAACGTATAACCATTTAAGTCATGGGAGATGCATGTAATTTGATGATAATTCCATCTTAAAAACATGCTTGATTGTATACAACTCATTGCTTTCTGTTGTATATGTTCATTGAACTACATCCAGGAACATCTTGAATTTTAAGTCTTTCTTGGACGAATTGCCCATTCTATTCTGGTCCCATTGGAAGACATTCTTACACAAAGGTGTTGTGGAACAACCAAGAATGGTTTTTAAAGAATTGCTAAAGCTGTATCTGCTCAAGATACTTGAATCACCTTTTTGCATTGTTTTCTGTTCTTTATCTACATAAATTAATCTTGTTGAATCATTGGGAGCCTTTTCAATATTGGAAGTTCATTTTGTCTAGCAGAAGGTTTTGGTGTTAATGTCTTCCAAAAACTTAGATGTAGTGATGTTACTTTATTCTAGAAATATAATTATGTTCTTATTTAATCTGTCTCAAACTTCATCAGAATGGTGATTTGGAAAAGCCTCCTGCTGGGCAGCAGCCACCACCAAGTCTACCTAGAAATGAGCTAACATCTGATAACCCATCAGACCAAAATACAACTTCGTCTTCAATATCAGAGGCACAACGGTGCATGTCACTTTATTTTGCTCTTTGCACGAAGGTATAGATTGGTTTATGCAGCCTTCATCATGCATCTGTGCATGCTATATCTGTGCCTCCTTAGTCAAGGCTAAGTGAATTTTGTTATGTCGTACAGAAGCATTCCCTTCTTCGGAGAATTTTTGCAATTTACAAAAGCATACCAAAAGCTGCAAAACAGGTTTCTTCCACTGTTATTTCTCTCTAGCATGTTCATGATATTCTACGAAAATAAGACCTAGTCCATTTAGTGCTTGCTCTTCTAATCATTTACATTGTGCAGGCAGTCCATCGGCATATTCCCATACTGGTTCGTACTATAGGGTCTTCACCTGAACTGCTTGGCATTATCTCAGATCCACCAACCGGAAGCGAGAGCCTCCTCATGCAGGTTTGTTTAAAAAAACACTCATATGTAGTCAATACTGATAAATGCAGGACAGAAGTGTCAAAACTGATGCTGGTATAGACTAAGGAACACTGGAAAATAAATTGTGAATAATGGTTAGTCCAGGTTGAAAGCATAATTGAGGCGGACATCCATTTTGTTCCCCTTTTGGATATGTATTTGCAATCTTATTTTGGTTTTCCATGAAAAATCTGGAATCAATTTACTGTGAGAATTACTATTACTTTCTTAAAGCTGCAACTTGAGTTCATTTATGCATGTAGACATAAAGAAAATCAGATCGCAAATGGTTTTACTACTTGGCTTTTATTAATCTGTTTCATTTACTTCACATTTGAGTGACTATATCATTACAATTGAGCAGGTTTTACAAACACTAACAGATGGAGCTGTTCCTTCACAAGATTTGATTTCGTCAGTCAAAAAATTATACTATTCCAAATTTCAGGTTGATTCAGTTAAATACTTTCTGAAAATCGAAGTTTGCATATTTTATGTTATTCTTTCTTTTCTTTTTTGTATTATTTATTTGGGTTTTTTCTTGCTTGCAGGATGTAGATATTCTAATTCCAATATTATCGTTTCTATCAAAAGATGAGGTTTTTTCTCCAGCATTCCCTTCTCTCTCTCTCTCTCTCTCTATCTATCTATCTATCTATCTATCTATCTCTATCTCACTCTATGTGTGCAGACATGCACATGCATGCATGCCCAGACACAAAAAACCTTTACCTGTATCATGTGTTAGCAAAATGTGCATGGCTGCATGCTATTGTATAATATGACATGTTTCCACCTATTATATCACACATGTTTCTTCCTTAGTTATTTTCCTCGTTAGGAGTGATACGGTTCTCTTTAGAAAGAGAAAAAGGTTATTTTATGCTATAGTTTGCCCCCTTAGGGAACCTTGCAACTGAATTTATCTGCATATTCCACTGTTATCACTGCTGAGAACAGGACTGGTAAGTTATTTATCCTGTAAGCAGATTCTATTTGTAAATGGGAGGAACATAAAATATTTTTTGGTTGACTTTTATTTTTAAAAATAATGTAATCTATGTTAGGTAGGGTTTTCTAAGCAAATTTTAGTACACAATGCAGCAAAACTAGTTGCATCAGGGACACTTCCGTTGGTTACTTCCATTGGATTCTGTGAATTGATTGGATATACATCAAATTCAGGATCAGCCACAGTTGTTTTTGTTATTAACAGCAGCAAGCTGCAAGTTACAAAATTAATAACTAGTCAATTGGGATTTCATTAACGTGCAAAAAGGACATGAAAAAAATTAGAGCATTATTTTACTACTTTGACATATGACTGCCTTTATGGATAGGTTGATATTCCCCCTTCACTTTTGCTGCTAATAACATGTATTCTACTGGGTGTTACAGCCCCCATGGATTAGCTGACTTTGTTTTCTTAAATTACTTACCTTTTTCTTTGGTGGCATTCCTCCAACCGATAGTTATGAAGCTAACAAAAATTGCCTTTGTTGTTACTTTAGGAATTAATATGCCAGATAGATTACCTGACTATTTTTGTTTTCCGCAAGCATACCACTCCATGCACATACACATGCATATTCATACATGTATATGTATGTATGTGTATATATATGTATATACATATATATGGTAGAGCTAATTTGTAGTTTCCAACACAATAGTCCGAATAAGATCGGCCCTAACTAGAGGACCAGGGCCCGGCATTGATAATCAAAGCCGTCGGGTGTAATTTACTATCTCTAAATTGCTTACCGTTAAAAAATCATGCGACTTGAAGATCCTATCCTATGCTTCCACTGGTCAAAAATATGTATTGTTCATGTTAGTTAAACTGTCCATTTTTAAGCACCTCAGCTCACAGCGGACTTTTTCTAATGGAAATACATCACCGGATGCATAAGCAGTGCATAGTCTAGGGTCTCTGAATCACATGATGTTTGACCGTGTAATCTCGAGATGGTGGATCACATCCAGTGGGGAACATTGATGCCTGGCCCCCAGTCATCCAGTCACCTTTTTGGGACTGTTGTATGGGTGCCCCCACATCAGCTCTATTATATATATAAATACACACACACACATATATATATACACATATATACAATTACACACACACACACACACACACATATATATACACGTATATATATGTATATATACATAACACGTAATATTGTCTATCAAATTTCATGATGTGATTGAAACTTCTCTCTTCATGGAATGCTATAACTATTTTTTTTCCTTTTTTAATGTGGATAAGAAGTTGAGATAGCTTTCTTGCTTCAAATTGTTAGTTTCTTTCTCCCAATTTTTTTTGTGTTTTGTACATCTGAATGCTGTTTTAATTTGATCTTGATGCTTTAGTATGTCATTTCATTAGTCTTCTTTTATTTTTCACATACATTTTTCCTGATATTTTTTTGGACTTTTAGCAATTTGGTTGCTTAGGATGATGACACATTATGACTATCTAGAAACAATTTTTTTGTTTAGTAGAATTATTCTTACTTTTGTAATCACCCCAGTTAGATTCTCACCTTGGTTTGCTTGTTATGTCTGCTAGATCCTTCCTATTTTCCCCCGTATTGTTAATCTTCCGCCGGATAAGTTTCAAGCTGCACTCACCCGGATTTTGCAGGTATTCTTGATAAAGTGTTCATTCCTATTTTTAGATGTAAAATGATGATTTGTTAGGATGACGTCAATAAAATTGTTCTTCATTAGACTATTCTTATGTCTGTTTCTTTCTGTTTGAATGAGTTATTGCCTTCTTTTTTAGTAACTAATTCCAAGTCTGCTATTTGGTGGTTGAGGTTGGGGTAGCTAGGTGGCACGACAACTTACAATAGTGAAATCAAATATTTTTGCAAGTGTTTCTGATTTTGGCTCTGTCTTTATTATATGATATCCATGTGCATATGAACACATTAAATGCAAAAACAGAAATTGCTGAAGAGAAAAAATTTACCTCTTTTTGAACAATTGTTCTAAAAAGTGCTTGTTCTTATAAGCTGAAATGATAGGTTATTTACTAAATTAAGTTGTTTATAATATTAGAATACTTTATCCTTCTATAGTAATATAAAGAATTCGTAATGCTATAAACATATATTATATTTTTGCTTCCTCATATGAAAGAAAATGCCAAGGATAGTGCATTGATCAGAAAAACTAGGTTGAGCATGCACACACACAGGTGAACTTTCATTGAACTTCTTTAGTGATATATAAGCTAAAGGGATGAAGGAATGGATTTCAGGTGACTCCTAGGGTGAATGTGATCGACAACTTTGATTATGTTGATGATCCTCTCTTATTTTGTATGAGTGGCTTGAATTTATTGATTTTAAGTAAAGAGAATCTGCTGAGAAAGTGAATGAAATTGGGTGAGGATAGGGAAATATTGGTATGTGAAGGAAGTTTAGAGTGCCATTCCTGTGGGGTTGTGAGTGCTTTACTCATTTTCTAAACATCAACAAAATATTTGCGATATTGCAGTATTGTCTAGGAGATTAGTGCCTTTTCTTCTTTTGGTATGTCACATGAAGTCATCTCTTGTGCTTTACTGCTAACTTTTATTCTCAATTGACATTTGGAAATGCTTAAAGACAATTATGCTTTAGTTTTTTTGCGAATCTGCTTGAGGATTGGTCATTTGTATGGTCTGCTTAGCATCTCATCCTTTTATTTGACCTAGTAAAGTTCTCTTAGATTTTCAGTTTTTCCTTGTGTTTATTCAGGGGTCACCACAGACTGGCCCTTGCCTGAGTCCACCTGAAGTTTTGATTGCTATCCATGGAATAGATCCTGAGAAAGATGGGATACCTCTGAAGAAGGTAATCAAGCCTTGTTTTAGATTTGCTTTTGGCTTCAATTGCACAGATCACTAAGTTTAAATTGCGATGTAGGTCATGGATGCTTGCTCTGCTTGCTTTGAACAGCAGAACGTGTTCACTCAACAGGTTTTGGCAAAGGTTTTGAATCAATTAGTATGTACCTCTGGAACTAGATCACTTCTCATATCTTGTTATTATTGCTGACTATGTGATGACTGAGAGTAATCACTTTTTTACAGGTTGAACAGATTCCTCTTCCTTTGTTGTTCATGCGAACTGTCATACAAGCAATAGGCGTATTCCCTGCTTTGGTGAGTAAATTTTTAAAGTTGGAAATGTACATTATATAAAAAGTTGTATAACAGTCAGGTTATGTGGGAGAACTAGTTGTCAGGTAAGACTCCATAGAATTGCTAACAGGTCAATTGAGGTTTGAGTCTAACCTGTCGTTATTAATGCCAAACGCCAACCTTGCCCAACCATTTGCCATCTTGATAGGTATTTGCTCTATATTGGTAGATATAATGATGGTCATGTCCTGTATGGAAGTATTATATGGTTTGTAGCTTATATTTCTGTTAATATTGGCTTCAGATGTAGTAATTTTTCAGCTATTGAATGCTTGGATATTTGATGGGTATTTCTTGACTCATACCCTTGGATGGTACTGCAATAGAGTGCATCTTTTGACCAAATTTGTGTTTTAATCAAATTCATGCTTGGCTTAGTGGGAAATTATGAATTCATTGTTGTAATCTGATTATGTTTACCCTATTCTTCATGGTTTGTCAATGATTTAGTATTTTTTTGGGCTCTTGTTTTAAGTGGATTCACTTCGATTATCATACTATTTTCTCCTTTTCATAGATGGCACGTCTGTTATTTATGATAATGGTTTGATTTAATTGTTCTATAGGTGGACTTTGTAATGGAGATTCTATCGCGGCTTATAAGCAAACAGGTAGCTTTTTATGAAATTACCTGAGTAGTTAATTCCGGTATATACAATTGTTGATAAACAATGATGTAGTCCACCTTTTTCTAAGAGCAATAATTTAATGTAAATCGTGTGCCTTCATATATTGCTGCAGATATGGAAGTATCCAAAATTATGGGTGGGTTTCCTGAAGTGTGCTATCCAGACAAAACCTCAGTCATTCAGTGTTCTGCTGCAGGTTGGTTTACTTGCTATGCAAAACTTTTTAGCTATGTGCTTTCGAAGTTAATGTTCTTTTATTACCTTGCTGATAGGTAGGCCAGTTCAGAAAATATAGGAGGAAATCTGAAGGTTCATGCATGCTAACATTTTCCCTTGGAAATAACATGAGAACTTCACTGAAAGAGAGACATAATTTACATCGAATAGAATATTTGTGGCTTATGTTAAAGTTTGTCCAGGAAATGTTTTCTGGGGAATAATTAGGATCATACACTAGGGAGTTCTTTCATTTAATATTAATAGAAGGTTCAATTCCTGTATCTGGATTGCAGCAATTTGCTCCTCTACTAAAGATTCTCCTCTGGTGAAAAATAGAAATGGAGAAATTACAGTGAAATGCACATGCTCCTTATCAATAGAGATTTAGAACAAGGAGTAATTGAGGCCCATAGAAGCTAGTATAGGAATGAGATGGAGGAGGGACAGAAAATTCATTCTTTATATTTCTAAGTGGCGGTGGGAGCAAGAGCTGGAGTTTTTTTTGGACTAAAGACCTTATTTTAGCAATCCCAATTTTAAAGCCCAACTGAAAAATGACCACCTCCTGTTCCTTTAAAAAAAATCCATGCAAGAAAACATTAAAAAGCATCTACCATGAGGAGTCAATTGCTGAGCATTGACCTAGTCTAGCACATGCTCACCACAGCATTGACCTTGCACTTGACA